>PYUH01000040.1:2867946-2883611 GCA_016808085.1 Suaeda aralocaspica | reverse complement strand
TTTTTTTTTTTTTGGAAGTTTAAGAAAGACTTTTTATAATTTAGACTCGATTAAACATGTACGCATGCATGAGAATGCACAGTTTAGGTGATCATCTGATCTAAGAATGAATTTTTCATGTTTATCTCAACTTCACGTCTCCACGGCACTTTATGGATTCAACTCTTTCCCTAATAAGGTTCACAAAATTAAGCTTCAATTCACATCCCCATGACAGCATCTCGTTTGCCTTTGAGTATTTCTATGTTGACTCCGCTATTAGGCTCGTGAAATGTCTTAGTTTACTTCTATAGCTACTCTGAATGTTGCTGGTCCTCGATCAAACGAATTAATTGTCAATTCATCATCATGGAAGCATCGTAGCAATGCATCTAATTGACACTCCAACACAAGTATATAACACGTTAGTACTCCTAAACTCACAAACTTTTTTTTAAAAAAAAAAATAAAAAATAAAAGCCTAATAGTTTTAATTGAGTGTCATTCAAATTAGGTTTAATTAGGTCCAAAAGGTTTCAGTCAGACTTAATCAAGCCTCATGTTAGATTTGTCCAGGTTCAATAAGCTAGTTTACTTTAAAGACTTAATACTATTCATATTTAAAATCTCTAACACTTTAACCGCTAGTAAACCGCCAATTCCCAACCTCTAAACCTCCCATTTCTTTGCCTAGTTGGCATCCATCAATCAATCATACATTCGAGTACTTATAACTCGAAATATGGAACCACGAGCTAAGTTGTGGACTTGTGGTGAGTCATAGATAGAGTGGAGTGTTGTTTGTGTTGCGCGCTTTAATTTAACCTTAAACAAAAACAACAACAACAACAACACAACATGATCACATCAATCCACTCCCCTCTTCTTCTCTCCCTCTCTCTCCTCTTTCTTATTCTGGTAATTTTTCCACCGTTTCACTTTCTCAATTTTGCTTCTATTTCCCCCTAATTTTTCACCCTAAACCCTAACTCTATACTTCTCTTATTCTTCTTTTTGATTTTTCATTTCACTCATTTTTTCGAATGATAATTTTCATCATCAATCATCATCATCTTCAATTATTCATATTTTTCGCTGATTTTCGTTTCAATGTCACAACACCATTTTAGATTTCGTCGTCTCCCTTCGAAACGCAAACTGGAAGATTACGACACCTCATCTTCGTCCTCTCAAGTTCGCCGGAATTCCATTTCCGAGCAATTCGCCGGCAATTCTATTCACGATTGCGAGTTTCAATCCACTAGCGATGAAGAAATTAATGGAGCTAGTGAATTGGATTTTGATACAACCAGTTTCCAGATACAATTCTTTGTGAGGATGCTTTTTGGAGAAACCCTAGTTATTCGTGCGAATTTCGGGGACACTGTTGATACGGTGCATAGGAGGATTCACGAGCGTAGGCGAATATCGCCGGAGTTACAGAGATTGATATACAAAGGGAAGCAATTACAGTCTGAGCAGACGTTGGAGCAGTGTGGAATTCAGAATGATGCAGAGGTTCATTTGGTTGGGAGAATGAGAAGCACTGATCATCCTCGAGCGTGGCGGTTACTAAGCGATATGGTTTCGATGATTGGAAGGTATTGTAGAAAGGAAATTACTTATGTTGATCCTTCATGGGTGAAGAAAAGAATGGAACAGTTTATGGCACTTCCAATTGATAAAAGTATGGACTTTAAAGCGAATGATTATGTTGCATTTGAGAGACAAATGGGGTATAAGAATAACAAAGCTTGGATTACTACTAAAAGATGTGAGCTAAAAGGTGAATTTGATGGTGACACTGATGATGATGGTTTGATTAATAAGTATGATTTTTGTCAGATTTTTATGGATGCTTGTGCTCCTCAATGTTTGATTGTGCTTTATTTGTCCGAGGAGAGGCGGTATAAGGACTGTGCCTCGCATTGTATTCGCTCATTTGTGGATTTTGTTAAGGACTTAGAAGGGTGTTGGGGTGAAAGGGCTTATTGTGCAAAGCCTGTGTTGGAATTTTGTAAATTGCTTAGAATGATGGTACCAGAAGATGATTTGTTGTATAAGCATTGCAGGAGTACTCTAGGGTCGATGCTAGAGAAGGCGGAAGTAAGGCTCAGGCGTGAAGGAGAAGGTGATCGGTATGACTTTGTTGTTGTTACTGATGGGTTCCCTTTCTTGAAGGAAATAGAGCAGAAATTGATCAAGGACTTGGAGCAGAGTGTTGTATCGGATACTGGAGCCGGGCCTGTACATCAAGATGTGTGTGATTTCTCCGCGTTTCTGCAGCCAATGTTGGTTTTGATTGGGGAGGAACTTGCAGCGGCTAAATCTCCAAGTACTTCTCAAAGTGCTAAAGGAATTACTAGACAAAGGACTGAAGAAAGTACCAAACCTTTGGCTTCTGAGGTTGATCATCTATTGTTAATTTTCAATGATTTACTTTGTTGGCTTGAGAAGGGACTCCATAAAGTGAAGCTAAGCCTTGCTATGAAGAAGAAAAAGGCTGTGGAAGCTATTCCAAGCGGACGATCACAGTATCTTGCTATTTTAAAGGCATTGTACAGCATTTCATTACTTTATCCAGGTTCAGAAGACAGGTTTTGGAGCACAATGAGACAGAATAAGGCAGGAGTGTGCAGCCTCATTGTTAATTATGCGAATCGTTCTGATGACAATAGTTGGCTTCATAAGCACAGAGATATCCTTGATTTTGATTCAAAGAGGCATTTAGCATTGCTGCTGTTCCCTGAGGTTAGGGAAGATTATGAGGAAATGCACGAGATGATGATTGACAGGTCCAACATGCTAGCTGAATCATTTGAGTACATGTCTAACGCACCATCGTCTTCACTGCACGCTGGTATCTTTATGCAATTCAAAAATGAAGTAGCTACCGGTCCTGGCGTTTTGAGGGAGTGGTTTTGCTTAGTATGCCAGGCATTATTTAATCCACAGAATGCTCTGTTTGTTTCTTGTCCCTCGGACCGTAGAAGGTTTTTCCCTAGTCCAGGCAAGTTACTTTTTTTATGTAGTCTCTCACCCTCTTGTGTAAGCTTCTATATCTCTTTCAACATGCACATTTAATGGCCACGATATTTGATATGGTTGACAGTTGCACCCTTAGGACATAGATTTTATCAGAAGTTTTCTTTGTGGGATTTATTTAATGGTTTATCTATCTATCTACCTACCTATCTATCTATCTATCTATACAATTTTATAAAAATCGTTCTTGACAATGTAGTTGTTCCACGTGGCACCCGCTTTGAATTTCTCTTAAATAAATGGTTGTAATAAGATTTGAACTCAGGGCATATTTCTATTTAATAAGACTTTATTGTTACATCAAATATCCTAATCTATTCATATTTCTTTCATATATCGTGTTTTTGTTTTAGAGCTTCATTTTTTCATTTGTGGGCAAAATAATTTTTTTAAACTATTGGAGCAATGCCAGGGCCAATACACTAGTTCTTAATCAAAGACAGTTTTGTTATAAAAGGCAAAGTGTAGCTTAGGGGTTTTATTTAAGCAATGAAATCTTGTTTGAGGGCAACACTGGAGGAATGGAATAAAGGTTTTTTAGATGAGATTCAGGCAGGAAAATGAGCCTCCTTTAGAGAAGTAAATAGTGTGTTTAATTCCATTTGATTAGCTGTTTAGTTATAACCTTAACACAATAAATAGATGCATGTTCGTCACAACATAAAATATACTCTTAATTGTGCTAAAACTACATGATATTCAATCTCTTCTATTGAGCTTGGTTTCATTGTTGTGACTTAATTAATTTGTTTGCAGTCTTTACCGTTTATTGCAAATTTATCTGCCTAACTCTAAGTGGGAAATTGAATGTTATCTTTTGTTGTGGCATAATCTAATGTTTTGCATATTAAAAAGATCTTTTAAATTAGCACTTTTTGGGTGAAATTTGGTTTTTCTTTCTTAACTTTGCTCCAAATATATTTTTTGCAGCATCTAAGGTACATTCCCTGCATCTACCATACTTCAAATTTGCGGGTAGGGTAGTTGCTTTGGCTTTGATGTATAAGATTCAAGTTGGTGTTGTTCTAGACCGTGTCTTTTTCTTGCAATTGGCTGGTAGACTTGTTTCTGTGGAAGATGTCCGGGATGCAGATCCATGCCTCTATAGTAGCTGCAAGCAAATATTGGAGATGGATGCAGAATTTGTGGATTCTGATAGTTTGGGGCTAACATTTGTTACTGAAGCTGAAGATTTAGGAACAAGGAAGGTCGTGGAACTCTGTCCAGGAGGAAAAGACATTGTTGTGAATAGCAAGAACAGGAAGGAATATGTCAACCTAATTGTTCAGCATCGCTTTGTCACATCTATTGCTGAGCAGGTTTCCTGTTTTGCTAAAGGTTTTAGTGACATTCTTAGTGAAGGTAAAGTCCAAGAAAGTTTTTTTGAAAGCTTGGAGCTGGAAGATCTCGATTGGATGCTGCATGGAAGTGAAAGCGAGATATGTGTCAAAGATTGGAGGTCTCATACTGATTATTCTGGCTTCAAAAACACTGATCCTCAAGTAAAATGGTTTTGGGAGGTATGTAGAATTTTGTTGTATGCCTTGTGTTGTTATTGCCTGTTGCGTGTTGGTTTTTGTCTTTTCATACATCACTTATATATTCATCCATTTGTTTATTTATTAATTAATTTATGCGTTTGTGTTACAATGTATGCGACTGAAATGTAACAGCACCATCATCCTTATCATTTAGGTGTTGCTCTCCTTTGTAATTTAGTATTAATGAATCAAACTTATTGTTGCTGGACCAGACTGAACTTAGTTACTGATCAGAACTTGCTTTTAAAGTTGTCTTCACCAAATTGATTTTCACTTAACTTAATGATAATTTTTAAGATAAGATGAGAGGAACATGGCATTATCATTCTCAATGAATCAGTTCAATCAGTGTCCATTCATAGCAAAGGGAGGGAGGAAGGTGAAGCAAGCGACATCAGATCTTATATATCCTACCCTCAGCTGTGTCAGTTAGTCAAACTGACCAAAGGATGAAGTGAAGGCAAAGACTCAGAGAGAGCAGAGAGGCAGCTGATTGAAGAATTGGTTGTAACCCTTGAGGAATTTTTTTACCTATATTACCATTGGAGCTTAATTTATAATATATATATGCATACAATACTTGCCCATCTTTAGCAGTAGGATGATTGCCAGCAGCGGAATATGGTGATCTGGTGCAGTAGAGCTGTAGAGGAGCACCAATGATCAAGTTTGGAACATTTGGGATCATAATATCATACGTTTCATAATCATGAATTCATTGATCATGAGCTATCTGCCTACTTTGGAATACTAGGGATTAGTGAAACACCAATGTAGTGAATGTAGTATGAATCACCCAAAGCCACAAGACCCATCTGTGATGTTCTTACCACATGTCTAGTATTTATGTGCTCAAGGAAATTGGTATAAGTATATATAACAAGCTCTCCTTGAGCTGATCTCGGTAGTATGGAATGACAGCATTGAATTTGCTGCTTGTAGTGACAGTATTCATGTACACATTCTTCTTCCTTTTTTTTGGGTGGGTTGGGGGTTAATAAGTTAATTAGAGAAATGGATCTTTCCTGTACAACTGTACAAGTACCTATTCAAATTCTGATCCGACTAACATTGTATCTTCCTCTGTATTTCTTCTCCTGCCATTCATCTTACATGAGGCTCCTCCTTGATATAGTCACTTCCTTTGAAATACCAGACTCGGTAAATTTTCGTGCTGCTCTGTAGTTTTGATAGCAGCCTCACTAAGAATAATGGCCTGTCAAAAGTGATGCTGCATGTCCAACTGTTCGGGGTATAATAGCTAACCAGCTGTGCTTTGTGGTGTCCTCGCAAAAGAGAAAACTCTATTAATCCCCGTGATATATGCAGTAGAATATCCGTAGAATATATCTCAGCATCGCATTTTGTAGTTTTGAGAAAAGTTGGGTTATTTTATATTTAAAGACAATATGATACTCCCTCCTTTTTACTTGTCTCAAAATAACGCTCGTTAGTCATTACTTGCCTCAATACTATAAAAAATGCAATTGAAATATCCTTATGCATATGCTGGAGACTAGTGGGCATGTCTCCAAATGTTGATAGTCATATGACTTGGTCCAGGCTTGGACCTTAGATATTTATTGATCTTCATCAGTGATGAATATTGGAACTTTGTTTCTGGCTTATTTCTTAGAGGATGGTCCAGAGTTGTTGGATACAATGTTTTAGCATGAATTTAAGTGAAATGTGGTCGATTCTGCATTATTTCTGCATATAAAACTCAGGGAAGTGTAAATCAAATCTGAAGGTAGCATAACTAGCATTAACAGGAGCAGCTCTATCCTGGCCTTCTGTAACATCATGTTGTGGCTGGTTTTCTTGAAGGAGTTATGTATCCTGAATTTCCTTCACTGCTTTTAACATCAGTTTGTGCAGTAAACTCGTAGCAGAATCTGTTGAGATCAGGTTTTGAAATTTTTGTTTTAGTTTCAGAAACAGGTACTACAGGGTGAGATCAACATTATTATGATATTAAGAGGTGGTTATTGACCCTGAAGTTATAAGTGAATCTTGTTGCTTCAAATTTCTTTTAAATCCTTATTTTGATCTTCTTAGGGTGAATAAGAGATTGACCTAAATAGTACCGTTTTTCGTTTCTCCTTTTGCTCTCATTTTGGAGTTTGCTTAGTTGATTTGGTGAATTAGAAAACAATCTCTCTGTTGTGTTTTAAACATCTATGTCCTCTGGTAAACTCTGCAGGTGGTTGAAAAATTGAACGCTGAGCAGAAAAGGATGCTTCTTTTCTTTTGGACTTCATTGAAATATCTTCCAGTTGAAGGTTTCCGTGGTTTGTCATCTCGGTTGTGCATCTACAATTCCTCTGAATCTGAAGAATTCTTCCCCTCATCCCATACTTGCTTTTACCAACTTTGTATCCCACCATATTCGTCAAAGGGTGTCATGCGAAAACGTCTACTTGTGATTACTCAAGAACATGTAGGCTGCAGCTTTGGTACTGAGTGACATGGATAATTTTGATGATATCAGCTGGGTGTAGGGATTGGGCTTGTACATAGGGTTTTGTTTACAGTTTGTACAGATACCTAGTTTTAGTTTAGGCTGCGAGTGTTTGCCATTAAAAATGGCGCTCTTGTCTTAACAAAGTTTGAGGTAAATACTAATTATGGTCATTTACCTGCAAATATTTATGTAAAGAGTTCGCTTTTGATGAGAACCTGCTGCTCTACAATAACTTATCAGCATGCTTTCAGAGCCCTCTTCCTACTGTACAGCAGTCTCACAGTGAATTGCAAGTTAACAATCATGTAACATGATACTACAGTTCTGTATGTTGGACTTGGAATTGTGGAGGCAGTATTTAATGTTTCACAATTTGTTCGTGTGGAGCAGTATTACTGAAAACCTAATTAGAACCATTCTTCTCGTTATTATTGATTTCATTTTTTTCCCGGACATAGAATTTGTAAAAGTTAGTAGCGATTCAACTGGTTTGATCGGAGATCTTTCCCTTCTGCCCCTGTGAATTTAGTTTCCTTCTCAATGTAATCCTGTACTCATGGTCGAAAAGTTTGGCGGAATAATTTGAAGTCGTAATATCTTCAATTCCTATCCAAACTTTGCTTTCAGCCTTTATATGGAAACTTCATAACAGGATTAATTAATTAATTAGTGGTGCAAAACAATGTAAAATCACCACAATTATTTGTATTTTCGAAAATAACTACAGCAGTCATAATGGCCTGAAAATTATAACAACATAATTATTATTGCATAGACAAAACCAGTACAAACTCTCAAGTTCCTCTTCTTTGAGCTGTAGTTGACATTTATAACCATGGACACATCATTTCCAAATAGCCATCATATATCAAATCTTCAAAAATCCCAACCCAAAGCTTTTACCTCGGTAACAATAAAAATAATTATACTAGTAAGTAAATAGAACAAAAATTAAAATGACCAATTCCAAATTGCAACCCTATGAAATATTTAGAGTAAAAGAGCCCATCTCAAATGATCTGATGATATTGTCTTTAATCAAATTTACTCTTCAGACTTCTTTTCCTCAGCAACCTCAGAGGTAGGCTCCTCTGCGTCAGCTGCTGGTGTTTCAGTTAGCTTCTCTTCCTCTACCTTACTAGCCTCTTCAGCTGGTGCATCTTCAGTTGTCTCGGTGGGGGCAACTTCTCTGCTTGTCTCTTCGACTTCAGCCTTGACTTCTTCTGCTGGTGGAGCTGCAATCTCTTCTTCCTTCTTCTCTACTGCTGGCTCTGCCTCGGCCTCTGCCTCATTTTTGACTTCCTTTTCTGGCTCGGCTTCTACTGCTGGTGCCTCGGTTTCTACTGGTGTCTCCACAGCTTCTGTGGGTGCTTCCTCAGAAGCTGGAGTCTCAGCTGCAACTGCTGCAGGTTCAACTACTTCTACTGCAGGTGCTTCTGTCTTGATCACATCAACTGGTACCTGAGTCTCGGGCAACGTGGTGTTTTGTGCAACCTACAGGAAAAAGATAATAGATAAAGAAGAGAGTTAAAGCCTCTAGAGAAAAAAAGTTATGATCATCTGATTGAATGATAAAGCAAATGGATTGATCAATAAAGCCATTGATATATATGTAAATAATGTTAATTGAATCATCAGGCATATAAGCAATAAGTACAAAGGTTGACCTTGAAAAGCATTTGTCATCACATAGATGATCATTAAACACAAAATTTAAATAGACATGTTTAGCACTTCTTGTATATTATTATTTATTAACCTATATATATATATATGGACATTTATTTACATGAACATGTTTAGCAGTTATGTATTAATAGCAGAGTTAAATGAAATGATCAATGATCAAGCCACTGCCCATATAATAAATTTCGATGTGTTTGATGAATAAGTGCGTATTAGGACAAGACAGAACAATGCGAAAATCCTTGCATCAGATCGAATTTTCAGTTTGATCGATTTTGTATGCATGGATCATCTATCTATCTATCATTCACTTAAACTTTTATTTTGACTTATATGATGTAACCACTACATGAATATAGATCAAAACACAAAAAACCAATGAACTTTTCCTAGGATCAAATCATGCAACATTAAGTATATATAGTACATAATAAATTTCAAGTGTGATCAAACTACATCAAAATTTGTTACTAATTAAACAAGAATGAGATATCCATGCAAAAAAAAACATATGTTTCAAATCAAAATAACAAATGAAGCTTAAAATCCATGGAAAAAAAATACAGAATTTTCAATTTTCGACAAAACAATACACAAAAGTTATGTTTTAGGAGATTGAAGTACCTTAGTGGCCATTTTTGGTATAGAGAAATAGGATATGAAAGAAGGTGATGTAGAAGCTTAGAGAGATCAGAAGAATAATGCAAGAATGAATATATGAATGAATTGATGAGTTGAACAAATGTCTAAGAGGACCTATATATATAGGAGAGTTTAGAGTAATATGAATTAAATAAATTTGATTAAGAAGAAATAATCATGAAAAGTTGAGCAAGGGAGGTGGGGTTATTGCTAAAACAAAAAAAAGGAAAAAGAATCTTAGCAAAATGACACCTCAAAATCACTGACAGTTGCATTTCCCTTGTCTAGTTGTAAATGTAGTTTTTCTCATTTCCTTTCATTTGCAAAGTTATACGGCATATTATTGATTTAGAGTTTAGGTTATTATACAATTAGTAATCCATCTGTTTCGATTATTTTATTCTTTACGTTTTAACTATTGTATTATTCATTCATAACACTTGACCATCGTTTGCACTTATGTAGGAAAAAACACATTCATACGGGGTCTTATTGTTTCATTCGACTTGATTTATAAAATTAAAATTATGAACATTATAAAATATGTATTGGCAAAGATGTATAAATACAACGTAAAGAATATATTGAGACATAGATAGTATAATATATCCTCTTTGTTATTTATTGTAGAAATAATATTTAGCCTCTTTTCTGTTAGGGATATGAAGGTGGGATATTTTAATTTGTTTCATGTTCTAATATACTACATATACTAATTTTTGCTATATTTTTATTCACTCTAGTATTTTTTTTTTTACTTTCCGTAATTAGGGATAATATATATGTGAAGTAGAAAAATTTTGTATACAACAATGACACACATTAACTCTCCATACAATTTAATTTACTACATTATTTTTCTCGAATCTATAATACAGAATGGTTTTATGCAATACTTTTTAAAATTTATAGACTCTATTAGTTCTACTGTCAAAATTACAAATGCTATTATGATAGAAAAATCTTTTATATAATTGAGAATCATAAGCTGCATCGAAATAGGTGGTTAAAATGAGTATTAATCAACCAAACATTAAATATTTACAATAAATTATTCTGTACAATCAAATTTTATGCTAAAATTGCATTGGGTAATTTCAATCAAGAGTAAACGAGTAATTGAATCTATATTTGTGCAATTAATTATTGGGAAACAAGGTCGTAAATATGATGTTATTAGTCGTTACAGTTATTAGTACAAATTGGCGTACTATATACATTATGCTAGTTTCTGCATGCACATGTTATGATGTTAGACAGAATCTTTCACATTCAGTGTTTTCAGGGGTAAACAAACAAAATTTTGGTACACGTACGAATTCATAGTTTTATACTCTCCAACCTTATTATTTACGTAACCAAATATTCTTTCATTAAATTTCTTAAGAAAACTAAGGGAAATATTAACTGTAACATTTGCGAGTTTTATATATGTTAAGTATAATTAGATTAAAAATAACATCATTAATTAACGGCTAAAATTATGCATTGTTACATTAAAGTTGGAAGTCATTTTTACAAGCTGTCTTAAAGGGATCACTTAGCTTTCAGATTGACCGATTTGCTAATATAATGGAGAAATAAGCTAAGCTATTTTAACAGCTTAACTATGTCGGCCGCTGCACAAGGTGGGACCTAAAGAATCATCAAAGGCCTTAATTCAGGAACATTACACATTCTAAATTTCATTCTTCATATTTTATATATATATATACGTGTTATAGAAAATAGGGTTTAAGTAGTAGAGAGTATTTGTGGGACAGAATAGATCTGTATTCATATTATTAAATTATCAGGGAGCACATACATATATATATATACATGGAAACAATTAGGGTTTCCTTAGAGAATTATACACCTAGTATCTAGAATATACTAGAATAATCATAGGGGTATAATGGGCATCCACTAAATACATATATTATATAACACTCCCCCTTGGATGACCATTATCGAATAGTATGCCTCATTAAAACCTTACTAAGAAAAACCCTGTGGGAATAAAAACCTAGTGAAGGAAAAAGAGTACATCACTTTCGTAATACGTTTTATGATGTTGCCTCATTAAAAACCTCACCAGGAAAACCCAATGTGGGACAAAACCATGGTTAAGGGAAAAAGAGTGCAACACGTATTTTCTCCCCCTAATGAATGCATAACTTGAGATCTTTTAGAATAATGAACCCAACGTCTTTGGTAGTAGCTTCGCACTTGAAGTAGAATAAAATTCAACTCCTTGGTAGTTGATCCTTCCTTATTGGACTTCAATCTTCAACATGAGATATATTCATTTCTTCATACTCTTGAAAATAATACATATGTTGTGTTTATCATTACTTCATCTTTGTTAAATTGCCACAAATATTAAACTTATGCCTTCTTCTGGAAGTTATATAAAATAACTATTAATAATTACATATTGATAATAATTTATGGCAACTTGTGATATAATCAACATCATTGTCTAATCTTATGTAAATTAGTAATTACATTTAAGTAATTCTTATTTGTTTATGATTCTTCTGGACCATAAAAGGATTATCCTTATAATATCAAGTTCTGAAATGAACATAAGATTCTGATTAGCACTCACATACTCAAACTTCAGGTTGAGTGTTGTTAATTTAGTCTTAAACTCTTCAGGAGTTTGATAATAATATCACCATTATCCATTGAGGTGTTCAAAATACTTCGTATAGAACTTGAAACACTAGATATTTGAATATGTCTTGTACAAGTTCTTCCGAAACTTTTATGCATAATTCACAACATGCTATTAAAACGCCTCCATCTGTATAATTTCATCACAAATATATTCTCATTGGAGTGTAAAATTTTTAGTGTAAATCTTCATACTATTGTAAACACATCTTATATATATCATGAGATTACGTACTCTAAAAAAAAAAAAATACTTACTTGGAATAAAACTTAATTTACTTACGTATATGTACATTCTTAATACATACAAGTATCATTGTATTGATGTAGAAGCAATTGTTTTAGATCACGCATTTAGTTCAATCACTTTAATTTAATCATCATATTATGTATGCTCATTGTTTGATATTTGAATCAAATTACCTTTATTGTCGTTTATATGCATAATTTCAATATATTGGTGACTAAACGCATGTTTTCTATTTTTATGCATCATCTTAATTACTTGTGAAGATAACATAAGTGTGTATTTTAGACTAAAAACTCCAAAATCAAAATTGATGTTTTGTCAATGAAGAAAAAATTCCAATCTTTGGCCTTTAGGAACCGCCCTTTCTAAAATTGAATCTTACCGTGGGTCCCATAGCACCATATGATTCCTATTCAGCACAACTTGTGAGTTGTGATCTGATATGCCACGTCAGATCCTATTCAGAGTTTTAGCTCCTTTCTCCCTAACTCCCTCTCATGGCCTTGCCCACCATCATTTTAATCTTTGAACTAACTATTCAACGGCCACATATTTTCCACATTGATTAGATCGTAATTCTCCTTTTATGATCAATTCAACTTCAAGTTTTTAACCTGTTTTCCTAGTATATGGAAGTCATGATCAATCATGATTCGCGCCTATATATTCATGTGATAAATATATTTAGGTCTTCAAACTAATATTGTGTTATCAACAAAATAAAATTAAAAAATTGTGTATGAGATGTTTTGTGCATAAAATTATTGTCTTCGTTCATATAAAATTATTGGCTATAACAATATGTATTGGATAAATTGATGATATATTATGTAATAGTCGAGCCAAAAGGTCATTATAAACTATAACAACATTTTCATTCAATTTCTTTTGGTTGAATGGTTGATCGATCATATCACTAAACTTCAATTCTAGCATGAGGTATACTACCATATGAATCTGCTTAACATAATTTTAGGTCCACTAATGTCGATTTCAACAAATGTATTAAGTTCACATTTAAGCAAATCACCCTAATAATACTTGATACATGCATCATATATATGATCATATTACCACATATATATATTGATCCTATTTGGCTACTTGCATTGTATATATGATCATATATATATATATATATACATAATACATTGTATATGATCTAATAATCATGTGGGTAGATCTCGATGCATAGTGAACTAATTATTGTGTATACAACCAAATGATGCAACTATGAATCATACTTTGTTAGCCACCAAAATTTATGGTACGTACGAATTATGCCATTTTGTATTTAATTAATCAACTTTATTACTAAAAAGCACAACTAATTATTTTCTCTTTCTAATTTGCCACGCATGCCTAACCTTGTTATACTGTATATTGATCTGTAAAGGCTTTGTCTCAAAAAGATTAGGGCGTTGAAACAGTGGGCCCACTCTTAACTTTGATCCATACAATCAAATAAACCCTACAAAACTTAAAGCTAATAATATGAATGATTGAAGCAACTAGCTAGGTAATAATCAAGGAGTATTTAGCATGATAATCCCAAATTAAACCTTAATCAATACCACCAAATTAATTAGATTAAAACCCGTAAACCATATTAGCAGTATCGTAAATCGTCGTTTTGTGTTTAATTACGATTTAAGAATATAAGTACAAGTTAAGTAGGAATTTCTGCGATAACAACAATAGGTTGGAGATTAATTAAGAGATTGTGTTTGGTAGAAGTCCTGCTTAGCATGTGTTAGCTTGAAGATTCAGACACGTAAAACTTTGTTTTCGTTTGTGGTTGGATTATAAAATTTCATTGTGAATCATGAATTAGTTGTATATGTCGTTTGCAATGTGTAGTCAAATTGTAGTGCAATCTATGATGCTTCATAAATGCAACCTTAGTTACTTGAAGACTTATTAGAAGGTGGGGTCCTAGCTATATTAATCTCAGGTTACATTAATATGAAAAATAAATTTATTTCAACTATTGAAAATTTTCTCCCCCGGTACCAAAGACCATGTAAGACAGACTCGAAATATCAGAAAAGACTATAATTCTCTTCTATCTCTAGAAGAATGAATATAACAACTTTTTAGAGGTCGAAACATATATGTAATTGGGAGAGCGGAAAAGAATGTAATTTTCTTCTCTATATCGATTGGTAGTCATGTAGTCACCTAGAACACATGGTAAAAAATACTAGGCGGAAATAAGAAAAAGCCCGGGACAACCCTCCACAAGTCGAAAATGAAGGCAATAAGTCATAGTTTTTGGAGATTTTGGGGTCTCGAAAAAAGAAAAAAAGATTTTCAAAATTCTACACAGTGCCCCTATGGTCAAACGAGGTCTTTTGACAACTTGTCAAGGTTCGAAAGGTCATAAAAAAAGTCGCGGAAGAGCAAAAACGACTAATGTGCCCTTCTTCCGAAATATCACTGAAATAAAGAAGGTTGATAACAAGCTTTTAAAAGCCAATACTGATCGTGGAGAGTTATGTAATCACCCGAAACATGTTGTAAAGAAACAAGGTGGAAAGAAAACGGAGCCCAAGACAGCCATCTCGAAGCTGAAAACGAAGGTTATAACTCATAGTTCCGAAGGTTCCAAGGTCCCGGAAAAAGAAAAAAAAAGGTTTTCGAAATTTTCACAAAGTGCTTCGCTGCTAAAAAGAAGAACCCTGAGTAGCTAGTCGAGGTTCGAAAAGCCATGAGATGGACCTGGGAGAGCGGAAAAGACTATAACTCTCTTCTTTTAAAATATCTCTAAAAGAGGTTGGAACCAATCAAAGGGAGTACTATGGTTACCCAGTACACGTGGTAAAAAAAAAAAAAAAAAAATTGGGCTAGGAAAATAGGACAACCCTTGGGAAGCCAAAAACAAAGTTTAAAAGTCACAATTTTCAAAGGTTATAGAGTCCTGGAAAAAAAAGTTTTCGTAATTTTTATATAGTGCCTCTATGGTCAAAGGAGGTTTTTGACAGTTTGTTGGGGGTCCAAAGAGCCATAAGACAAACTTTGGAGAGCGGAACAAACCATAATTTTTTTTCTCCCAAAATATTTTTAAAAGATGAAACATAACAAGGTTTAAGAAGCCAAAACTGATCATAGGAAGTCATGTGATCGCTCAACATACATACAAAAAACACCGATGGAAATAAGACGGAGCCCCATTGAAAAATATAATATGATTGTTTTGACAAAGAGCTCATCAAAATCATCCATGTCACTTAAATTGCAAACTAAACCCTTTTAATCCTTATATAAGTAAGATCATTTCACTTTATTATGCACACAAGGAGTTGGGCAGTTATTGTAACAATAATCAAAATAAAACGACAAGTTGCATGGACATGACAACATTATATTACTACAAGTAACTAACAAAAAAAATTTG
>PYUH01000040.1:2774888-2867444 GCA_016808085.1 Suaeda aralocaspica | reverse complement strand
AAAAAAAAAAAAAAAAAATTGGGCTAGGAAAATAGGACAACCCTTGGGAAGCCAAAAACAAAGTTTAAAAGTCACAATTTTCAAAGGTTATAGAGTCCTGGAAAAAAAAGTTTTCGTAATTTTTATATAGTGCCTCTATGGTCAAAGGAGGTTTTTGACAGTTTGTTGGGGGTCCAAAGAGCCATAAGACAAACTTTGGAGAGCGGAACAAACCATAATTTTTTTTCTCCCAAAATATTTTTAAAAGATGAAACATAACAAGGTTTAAGAAGCCAAAACTGATCATAGGAAGTCATGTGATCGCTCAACATACATACAAAAAACACCGATGGAAATAAGACGGAGCCCCATTGAAAAATATAATATGATTGTTTTGACAAAGAGCTCATCAAAATCATCCATGTCACTTAAATTGCAAACTAAACCCTTTTAATCCTTATATAAGTAAGATCATTTCACTTTATTATGCACACAAGGAGTTGGGCAGTTATTGTAACAATAATCAAAATAAAACGACAAGTTGCATGGACATGACAACATTATATTACTACAAGTAACTAACAAAAAAAATTTGACACTACTACGTAATTAATTAATTAACTACACAATAAACGTCTAAACTCTTAGGATTCTATTCAAATGTGAAATGAAAAATACTCTAAATCGACATGACATGTGTAAAATCATAAGAAGTTACACAACATAAGACATACATACACTATATCTGTTTATGGCGTTTATGTTTGGTTGATGGTTTATGTCGTTGTTATTCCATATTTATATAAACTCTCATGTTACTACAATTCAAATGGTTTGCCCCTACAATCAATGTTATTTAGGCTTTGATGAGATATGGTGCCTTAAAGTATGGGACCCACATCAAAGTCAGAGACAGCTAGTGATTATACAATTGCCATGCATGTATGATGTATATAGTAGATTATTTAACAACTTTCTAAGAATAATAAATTGGCTACCACATTTACGACTATTATACCAATTTCGGTCTTTGATCAATTACAATGTACGTAATTACTTTTCTAGGAGTGAAATATAGTGTGTTGGTATTGTACACCATAATGAGTAATCAATATGGCCAATTGCTAAACGAGAAAAGTCTGCCACCAAAAAAAAAATGCTATCTAATAAATTATCGAGATAATAGAATTACTTAGAACTTTTTCGTAATCACCATACTTTAGTTAAAGGAAACTAAGTGCTAAGTTACTTGTCTATCTATCCGACTATGAATACTTTTTTAAATGTTGTTTATCAATTTAAATTATGTTGTCATATGTGATTTAGATTTCTTAACAATTAGGTTACTTGAAGATGATTGATGTAAATCTTCTAGGATCTATTGCGTACCGACATTAATTTGACATAAACACATCATCATAAACATAAATTACACCTAATTAAATTGTGGGTGAAACTTCATCAATGGGCCATGATTCAATTCATGAGTCATGATATGACCTAAATGTATAAATGTCTTTATCTTGGTACTTTACATTGTGGTTAAAACTCAAATCGACTTTACGGTGCCATTTTTTTTATGAGGAACAAATTTCATTTCTCACAACTATAAATCAAGTTTCCCTCTAAACATGAAATTTCACCGTTAGTATTTTATTTTCGTGTATAGCCGTAATGCAACCACAAAGGACCACAAATCAAATGTTAAGCTATATTACAATTCTTGCATGTTAAAAGCTATATTACTCCGATTTGAATTTGAAGTCATTATAAAAAGTAAAAGTTGTAAATTAAAATGATGAAGCAACAAACTTTAACTGCTCAATGCCTTTGTTTTGTGCACATTCAGTAAGGGAACACTATTTTCTTTTACATCTTCATTACTTTAACCAAATGGTCCGAGGAATAGTGAAATTTGTCCATGAAAGTGGGAATTTCATAATTATCAATATAGTTAAAGTGGAATTACGTGGCATTGTTAAGCTTAGTTAGTCAAATATAAGCTGTTTTATTCTAAGTTTCTCCGAAAACATTCTAAGTGGATTCCCATTGAAAGACATTCCTCTTCATCGTTTTTTTTTTTAATAAAGGGCATGCTTGTCTCATACTTTTGTTCAAATCCCATTGCAATTTTCAATTATTATGTCTTGAGTGATGATTGATACGTATATTACAAATTGGAGTATGCAAATTACAAGCCAATATATGAAAGAAGCTAAGATACATAATATTGAGAACCAATTACAACACAGTACGTATATTGAATGTATATTATTGATGTAAAAGTGACACGTATTTATCGATACTTATATATCTCTCATAATCTTTTAGAATAGAGAGACGCTCTAAATAAGTTATTCTTTACTCCTATGATACTACGTGGCCTAATAGAGTAGAAATACAAAAAAAAAAAACATTTTAATGTGTTCTTTCTCTTTTTAACTTTTTAATTTCGATGGGTATATGTTTATAGCTAGGCAAGTACAGAAACAGTCCTTGTTGCTTCAATTAATACAACTCATAGTTGCTGGAATTATGATAATGTCATGGCATTGTTGTCCCCTTTAAATATTGATCGAACATATGACCACTACAACGGAAATACTTGTTCCGTGTGAAATTCCTCTTATTTGGTTTATTGAAAGCCTACCTAAAACCCCACTCTTCTTGACCATCTCTCATCAGTTTCCTCCAGTCTCTATCTCTTTGCTATAGAAACGACAAGAACTCTAGATATCTATTGGAATTATTTGATGCCAAATTTCTTGATTTGCTTTTACAACTTCGGGTAAAAAAACTAGTGTGTATCTAGGGCGTTGCATAGCTTTGTATCTCTCAGATCGAGAGGCCGCTTTGGGATCCGTCTAATTTTATTCAATCCTTCTCCCACAAACAAGTGGCCAATATAGGAAACACATACCGTCTTATTGAAACTAATTATAACTAAACTAAACTATTCTGCACTCATGGGACAATCATAAGCAGAATTGTTAGAAAACTAGGTATAATTATGTTTGATTAATAGAGGACAAGTCAATGAAATAATAAAGATGAGAAAAATAATAAAGAAGATAAACAAAGAACACGAGGACTTACATGTTCGGCCAAAATCTACAAGTGGGGGATTCACTATAAGGAAGAAATTGAAACAACAGAATATACAAGGAGTCCTAAATACTATATATCGGCTACTTAAGGTACGTATGATCTAATTGATCTTCCTTTTATAACTCAACTAGCCGACATAGAAGGTAGATATACGATTTTAAGAAATATCCCATAAGATAGTATGACTTTAAAAAATGTTCCATAAATAAATAAAAAAAAAATCAATGAAGATTATAAGTCACAATCGAAATAACAATTCAAGAACAATGCAAACCGTACCTACACAAGCAAAGTAAACTGTCAACAATACTGGAAGCCAACTAGCCATGCATGCATGATGCGTGCAGTCATCAATATATGGCGCACGGAGCATGTATGCAGTAGATTTAATTCTAACCATAAGTTGTAACCGATTGAAAATCAAGACAATTACAAGCAAAAAAGTGGATTATTATAATATTAAAAGCTATATTACATACTTACAACAAATGCTCCTCATCTTGAGCTTACTGATAATGCAAGGGGATCAACAAGGGATTATTCCACCCACGGTTGTATGACCGGCAATACTAAACTATCCGGATATATCAATCTTGTCAACAATTTCAGATTCAAGATTACAACATATCAAATTTTTTTCTAAAAGCCTTCATTCATTAGGAATACTACATTTACTAATCGCTAGAATAATAATATTGCTCCCATATTTTAAACAAGTGAAACACAAAGAACAGTCGCTCCAACGTAACTGGTTTATGTCAAAAAAAACTCGAGTCGAAGACTAGTAGTTACTATAGTCCTTCAATATCCATATATCCAAATGGTACGTCGTCACTAATTAAACACAACTGTCCTTGTAAGACCGTCAATAATCTAGGTGAATGTATTCGGGAGGTGTTTCACATAATAACTTGGACTAGAAATATTGAAACACAATATAATCTTATTACATCTATCTATAACTCAGCCAATGGAAAGAGTTGTTGGCAAAGACAGTGCGAGGTGTTTTTTAAAAGATTATTGACGTTCCAAGGAGGGTTAGGTTTTTAATGATCGAGCTCCCATGCATCAGCTTTCAAACTATAGAGCACCGTTTTGGTATGACAAGTAAAAACTTAAAATCATCTGAGAGAGAGAAGTTGTCATAACCAAGCGCCACTGTCCCAAGGCGGCGTTGATGAATTATATATAGTTTCGCCAAATGTGAAAAATTAATTTAGTGGCTCGGGTGATGGGATTGTAAAGATAATGGCTGCATCCTCTGGACGTACAAGTGGTAGAACATACACCTGATAAACAAAGTAAGCCGTTACAGGAACCAGCTATAATACTAGTACGAAGATCAACGTTAAGATTGCATGCATGTAACAAAGCTGAGTAATATGGTTGTTATTGTTGACGTTAAAAGACTAGATATTGGGTTGTCGTGCTGGTTTGTGACAGTTAACCAGTAGGAGGGCGGTCTTGGAGCGTATTTGGGAGGATCTACGAAGATGGAGTATGAAGAATTTAGGATCGTTGATGATGGAACACCATGACTTAGAAATTAAACGCGTTCAAGAAATTTAACGGGTAGCCATGAGAGTACCTCAATTTGAAGCACTATAGGAAAATAATAGTACAAGTTTCCTATCTTCATCTTCATGTGTAGCAGCTATTAAGATTTTAATTAAGGAGAGGTGATCCCCTTCATGTAGGCAAAATAATAACAAGTAGTTCTAAATTGATTAGGATTTTGCATACTTGAAGCTTTAAAATAGGATTTCAAACCTACCATATTAAGTTGTAAAATTTATTTATTTATTTATTTTATTATAAAATTTATGTATTGAGAATTGAGACGGCATGGTAATGAAAGTAAATAACTCCTAAATTTGCAATCCCCAATTAAGAACAAGAAATTAAAACCACCTCAAATTGGTGCATTTCATTACTTACCAATTGCAAGATATGACCTCTAATTTTCCCTGTCTCAATTTTCATTAGAAATCAACATGATCAAGCTGTATAAGATTGAGTCACATTAGCAAATCAGTAGCAGTAAGGCTGTTAAAGCCTGAATATATCTTATACAAAAGGTCGTCTAAGATTTGGGAATCAAAAACATTGTGCACCATATATAATTACAGTTTCTCTACTGGACAAGAAGAGCCAACGTATTCAAAATAACAGTTGATACCCCTAACAAAAATTCTAAGTTAACCAGCGACATAAAAGAGAACACCGTAAGAAACTTGACTGCAAAGTCTCAAGTTCTGAACTCTTCGGATTCCTCTGTCGCATGTGAGAGAGCTCAGATGAGGTACTCATTACTTGGCAAGTTTCCTCAAAACTGCCTCAGCTCTCCGCTCAAAGTTGGGAAGGACCCAATCGTGCTGAACAATGTCAAGGCCATCCTTCTCAGCACCCAAGCTCTATATTTCAATACAAACAATTATTAAAAACTGTGTTCTGGCAGTATTAAGACAGTTGAGAAGATAGACAAAAATTACAATGAAGAATAGCATGGACCAAGTTAAAGTTGAACATAGAAGTTGTCAACTACTCATATAGTATAGCATCTAATTACTAGGAAAGGCGCAAAAGGCCCATAGACCATGGGCATGGTGTCAAGCGATCCAAGCATCTTCAACCCAATCTCACCAAAAGTAAAAGTCTTGTGGTATTGATCAATCCTAACAATTTCTGAATATAGCACAAACCCACCAAATTTATCAATTTCAAATGATTTATTTATTGAGAACAATGGACAGCCAATGTTACACTTACATCCTCCTTATTTCCTGCCTTTGCCTTAGCTATCCTACTTACAATCTAAAAAATGAAAAAGAACCCTCAATCCTCGCCCCTCATTCTCTTCCCACTTTCCAAACCCCCATAATTGAACATGATATATGAAGCTCAAGCTGTTGAACCTATTTGAACAAAAGCTGAGAGCCCAAGACCCAGAAAAAAAGTGTAGACCTCTTGAGAACGAGCTCATTCCTAAGAAGAGAAGGGGCTACTCGAGCACCAGACAGATCCAACAGTTCCCGGATATAGAAAATTTCTTAGGCATGAGTAACAAAAAATCATACCTTTGATGGGTCAAAACCAAATCCACCCATTTGCATCATGCGTTGTGTGTCATCCATAGCTGGATCAAAACAAATAGTAAATTATCATTAAACGAATTACAGGAGCCAAAAAGTTGAACAAAAAGATTTCACACAGAATGCTCAAAATCTGTCATAAACAAATTGAAAAGATATGAGACAAGAGATAGATACATACCGTTATCCTCTCCCAGAATCAAGCTGAACAAACCTCGTAGTCCAAACAAGTTGAGAAAATACCTGAAAGCAAAGAAATTTAGAATCAACAGACATGGAGGGAATCTGGAGCCCCAGTTTAGAGAAGAGGCTAAATTGCTAAAACATGGGATACTACGTATCTATTGAATATGACTTTATAATAAACATAAAAACATGCATATTCTTCTCAAATTCTGGTCTCAGAATAATACAGCTAGAAATTGTCAGGTGAACAGTTTACCATGATCGACTGCTGACATAGCTCACATCTACAGTGCTCAAGTCTATGCCATTTTGGAGCATGGATCTGAACCTCTGAGTTAGAGGGAATGGGATTTTGGCTGCAAAAACAAAATGAGACATAACATAACGCTAATGATGACAAAACACATGGAACTATAGTCAGGAGAAATGTACACTGACACTTTTGAATAGTTAGATTCTTTCAGAGGTTTTAGATAAAAACAAACCTGCCACAAACCCAGAGAAGAAGAAGTTCACAAATGCAAACGTGAGAGTCTGGACAAATGAAAAAAAGTGTTTTAGATACATGCAAGGAACCAATTCAAGCAGCATGCTCAAGAAGTTGTTTTACCTGAGGTATGATCATGGATAGATTTTTCTTCATCATATCCATGGCCATATTTGGATCAGAGAACATTTGGGCTTGAGCATTTGGAGCTTGGCCTTTGGGAACATGTAGAAGTCCATTTTCCTGCATATGAGATACAAGATAAGTTTCTGAGTTGCAGGTCGTGCATGACAGACAAATACTTTGAAGTCTAAAAACATCAATGTCAGCTCCTAATTAATAATTATGCAATCTCCCTGTCAAATAAGAAAAAGAATGGATGCAAAGATGGAAGACAAATGACTAACAAAAACAAAAAGGAAAGAAACATATAAATGGTGGTGCTGCATTAAACTGCAGAAAGTATAATAATCAGACAAACCAAAAGCAATCACAAGGCCCAGAATCTATCAGCATCTCAGAAATACATAGCAGGACATGGAGAAGGGAGTCTAATCAACTTAGCAATGAAGATTGGAGATGACTTAGTACCAAAACGAAGAAATCTTTCCATTCAACAGATCGGAAAGACTTTAAAACTGAAGATTCAAAGCAATTCTTCAAGATACATAAGAGATACTGGAAGTCTGGAACCTTCATATAAATTACAGAACTAGAATCAAAAGGCTAATGCTTTAAGAAAAGCCTCCGCTTTCCATAGATCAACCCCCTTCCCTATATTTTCTTTGACGCACTTCTCCAAATTTGCAGGGAGGAAAGTTAAAAAGACATGTAAGGGACTGAGTGCACCTTAAAGATGCAGGTAACTTAAAACAATTTGCTGGCCCTCCAATTTTAGGATGATATAAACAGACTAGAAAAACAAATGGGTCCATGTGGTATTTCACAGTGATGATTATAGCACTCTAAAATCATGTGAAAGTGGAAACCCCTCAAAACCTCATCATCCATTGATCTCAAAACCTTGGGCAAGGTGCAACCTAAAGTCACTTGAAATTGAGACTTTGAGGCCATCTATATTCATCAACAGCGGGTAAAACCTTCCTCATCTAACCTTTTGGTACAACTTACATTTATCTTCTAGCTTAAAAGTTGATCCTTGATATAGATACATGGATATGATGTAGTAAATGGCAACTGGAAACTTGAAGATTGGTGAGTCTATTTTTTATCACATCACAATAAAACTTTGTCCAACACTCCGGCTATCCTAAATTCCTGACCTGGTATAGAACTTTCCTTCACTCTCTCCACTCAATTCACATATCCTTCAATACTACTATGATGATAACACTTCCCATATTGAATTCACAGTCAAATACTCCGGCAACAATAACTTACCTCTGAAGGGGTTTGGTTTTAGGAATAGCATGTAGGCATGTAGGTAACACTCATCACTTGCAAGATATGATTCATAATTAATGAATTATGACCTAGCACTATTAGCATGTAGCTACTAGCTAGCACTCCCCATTCAAATTCTCATGATACAACCTAGCGCTAAACATTTTAACACAATTTCCTCTTAATCTTCATAAGTCACTAATCAATGCAATCCTTGAAGGGTTACATTGAATGACTAGCTAATAAAGCAAGACATATCACTTCAATTCAAGACAAAACACTGCAAATGATGGCCTTTTTCACAACAAACCAGCATCAAGCAGAAACTGAAACTGAATCATCTACTTTAGAACCACAAAGGGCTGTAAACTCCTCACTTCTTTTGCAAAAAGGCCACTGACCAACCAGAAATAACCCGAGTTCACAATATTAGCTAATCGCTACCCATCACAAAGTGTTCCACACCAAATATAACTAAATTCAACAAACATTTGGCAATTGCTGCTAAGCTTACACAATTATAAACTGAAAAAGGGACAAACTTTACATTATTGAGGTAAAGCTAATCAAGTGAATCAACATTCACAATCAAGTAAAAAAATTCCTCTAAATTCTAACCCAAAAGCGAAACAGCTCACCAAATAACAATCATCAACATCAACTAATAACTATCAACAACAATCAAAAATTGAAGGCATAAAACAGTACCTCATTGTTATAATACATGCGACGAGCGCGAAAAGACTTAGCAGGAATGAAATTAGCAGAAGACCTCAAATTCCTCGCCCTAATCACCACTTGCCTGCACATTATAATCCCAATTCAAAACACAGCCATCAAAATTAAACCATGATCAAATAAAATTAAGACACACCCACAAAATTTAAGGCAGTAATTAAACAATTTAAACAAAGAGATAGAAGTTAACCTTCTAATTACCACTTACCTACATATTATAATCCCGATTCAATACACACCCATCACAATTAAACAATAATTACATCAAATTAAGAAACACCCACAAAAGTTAAGAAAGTAATTAAGCAATTCAAAAGAAATAGATTGAAATTAACCCTCTAATTACCAATTGCAAAACATTATAATCCCGATTCAAAAAATACCCATCACAATTAAATCAAATTAAGATAAACCCACAAAATTAATAGCAATAATTAAACAATTAAAAGAGGGAAATTGAATATTAACTAACCCTTCTTTGATGATCTTGCCATCAGGGGTTTGGACAGTTCGCATGAGCTTAGAAACGAAGTAACGAAGAATTCCAATTAAAACCATGACAACTGATAAAGGTACTAATACCCAGTTTCTGATTGCTGTATCTAGCACTAATTCTTCCGCCATTTTTGTAAAGGTTGAGTTTTTTTTTGGTTTAGCAGAAGAGAAGAGGAAGACTGAGATTTGGTTCTGGGTTTTTTCGATTGAGCTTATTGTGTTTGAGTTTTGGTTGAAATTAAAACGGTGTCGTACTGCTCAAGTTCAATTTTTTAATTTTTGGTATTAACATAGGATTAAATAAATAATTAGCGGACAACTAGCTTTAAATCCGTGTGTATACAAATTTATTTCAAAGATTTTATTTCATGAATATTTAATCTTTTAGAATTAATCATATTGGTTAAATAGAAATATCTTTTTTTATTAATTTGTTATACTTTAATTTAGTAGTATTATTACCCGTTAAAATAATAATAATAATATCATTTGAGAATTTCACAAGTACAAAACTAATTTATTATATATTCGTATGATTCATCTAAATAAATTAATGATTTTGAATATGATTCATCTATAATGAATAAAATCTTATGTACACCTTAAAATGCTTCTGATAACACTGGTTCATACTCACCAATACAATCTGAACCTAACTCGTTTATTAATGGGTTGTGTTGAAATTTCAGCCCATTAATTAAAAGACTTGACCTATTTGACCCGTTTAACTAAACAAGTTAAGTTCAAATCAAATTTCTCAACTTGTTTTCAACCTGTAGAAGTCGTTTTATACTTTTAACTACGGATGAAATGTTTAAGTAAATCAATTTTTCATTTTGCATTTTTTTCTTTTCTTTTTATTTTTTTATTATGATAGATTTAGAAGGTGAAAAGTCTTAAGAATTGTATTTTCAAAGTATTTTGTAACAAGTTATAACCTTATATTGAAACCATGGTTTAAGAGAGACCGATACGAAAAAACTCGTTTAGCAAATATCTTAGATGGTAATTAATACAAAAAACGTACCTATAATACGGTTTTATTTGATAGAATCCATCCCTCCACCCTTGTACAAAGCAAAGCCAATCGAGTAAATGTGGTGAGACAAATCAGTGTAGGAGAGCCATTAGCCATGGCTCAACTTGTAAACCTTAGCCGTCCCATCAAAACCCCTCTTCGATTACCCTCACCATCCACATCTTCATCATCATCTTCTTCTTCTTCAAATTTTGCTATTTTGATTCACCAACTGCGTTGCAATGGCAGAATTTCATGCCTTTTTTCTGATAATCGTAAGCAGGTATTCACTATCTTTCTCCACTTTTATTCTCTTTACTTAATATAAGCCATTTTATTTACTTGATTTTATTATCTTAATATTATTTGATTGATTCATTCATTAACTTTGGGTTGAATACAATTGTGTGACTAATTCACTATTGAATTATAAAGTTCATAACTTTGGACAAAAAACAGCTTAATTTCCCCAAAAAAGTGGAAATTGATAATGGGGTTTTGTTTTGTTTTGTTAATTTTTAATGTAAAGTAATACTTTTTGATATTATGAATTTGTTCTTCAAGTTTTAATTTCTAGGGTTCATATGTTTTCTCAACCTCTAATAGTTTAATGTAAAGCTACACTGAACCGTAGTTTTATCATTGTTCATTGTTAGAGATTGTTATGTTAGGCTCAAGAGTTTTTTGTGATAAGAAGCTGCTGAATATCTTCATTACATTATCTATTTTTCTAATCAATTTGTTGAATCTAAACCTAATCAACTGAGGTTTTGACTCTTCTAAGCAAAGAAACCGTAGAGAACTGATAGCCTTGTAAATGTTTGACCTGATTATGCTTAGCTGATAAGGTTTAAACCTGTTAATAAATTCATGATACGCTTCGATACATGGAATGGGGATTGGAGCGGATTTCGCTGCTTAATTGTGTTAAAATAGATATAAAGTGTAAAGCTGTCTTAACAAAATTCATTTATGTTGGATCAAGATTGCTGGTGGGATTAGTGAATTAGATAACACTGTTTGAGACATTATTAGTCTAATACTAACATGTAGTGAAAGACCGAAGGTGCAAGATCACTGTTAGTTGAAATGGCTCGGCCAAATGACAAGAAGGGGATTATGTTTTGAGAAGTAATACACTTTGATTTTATACCGAAATTGTGAGAACTAGTGTAAGTGAATCCATGTAGTGAGCTCATGGCCTCATGCAAATCCTCCCAACTCCATGAAGTTCCTAATTCCATTTGGACATTCAGTACAATTAGTTTGCATATCCCCCCAACTCCCTGCAAATTCCATAATTCCATGATGTGTTCTGAGAGCCATATTCTGGTGCAATAGGTAAGCCAAAATGCCAAGTGAATAGCAAAATTATCATGAGTATGCATAGCTCTAAATGAATCCCAAAAATCGCTGTCAATCAAACGCAGAAGCTGTGTTATGGGTGTCCAAGTGTCGGACTTGGCCATTTTGTAGAAAAAAGTCAAGGTTTCCAAAAAATAAAGTATCCAACACGTGTCCTTTTTGGTAAATGAGGTGTCAGAAGTAACTTAGCCCTAGCCCAGCGTAATGGACATTCTGTATTCCTTATAAAAACATTGCACTACTTCTTACTGGGCAACCTATCTAGATTTATGCAACTCTACCCTTATAATTGTTACAAGATACACAATAACTTAAGTAGAAGATTTTAGATTTAGACACTTTGATTGAGTTTTCTATAGGCTGAGAGCCTGAGATGCATACATCCTTATTTTTATGACTTATGGTTTAATGATGACTTGATGAGAAGCTTTCTTAAAACAACTTGCATCCTTGGGAATGTTGGGAGCGCATATGTTCCATTATCGAGCTAATCTTATATGTTTACTTTTGTTATTTAGAGAAGGTTATTTGATTCTCTAACATCTACTCAGTTTATCCTTCTTGTTCAGCTTGTTTTCTCTATGAGTTTGATTGGTGTAATAATATTGCTGAGTATTGTAATTCCTAGGTGATCTCAATGAAATAAGTTCTTCTCTTCTATACCATAAGAGGACCTGATAAAGGAATATAATTTTATGTCCGAACAGATTTTAGTGCTATTGCACCTTGAATATCTGTGTTTTTAACTGTGTGGTTTACTGGTTTGGCATGGGCACTTAGCTATTAGAGTAGTGATATTTGACTTGGCTTTGTATAACAGGACCAAGCTAGGAAAGCCTTAGAAAGTGCGCTTGGTGGGAGCGAGCAAAAATTTGAGAAGTGGAACCAAGAAATTAAGAAGAGGGAAGAAGTTGGCGGTGCAGGGAGCGGTGGTGGTGGTGGAGGTTGGTTTGGTTGGGGTGGACGATTTGGCTGGAATAATGATGATAACTTTTGGCAAGAAGCGCAACAAGCCGGTCTTGCTCTTTTGGGTCTCCTTGTCTTGGTGAGCATTTCATTTTATTGTCTGTACAGTTCAATGATCCCTCTGTTTTGCTCCGTGTTGGACAACTTGCCCTTTCTTATAGTTCTTCCCCTTCTCTGAACTACATTGACACAGTATCTAGTAGCGGCCAAAGGAGAACAACTAGCGGCTGTAATCATCAATCCTGTGTTGTTTGCCCTGCGTAGTACAAGAAACGGTTTGACTTATGTTACGTCATTGATATCTGGAAAGTCATATTTGGGAAGTGATGCAAGGTATGAAGAGATGAAATTGGAGGCAGCCCAAAGTAGTGCTAAGGAGAGAGTTGTGAAGAAATGGGCATCTGATTAAGCCGTCTGTTTTGATCTTTTTGAAGGAAAGAGTGATTAGGAGTATAGAACTATCAAACTATTTTTGTGTGTAGTTTTGCCTGCACTCGATGACTCTAGGAATTTGTAATGCATATATGCATGTCATTTTTGGTTATAGGAGACTCTGAACTCCTGTTTATTTCGAAACAATACCATTGCCAAATGATCTATACAAGTACTCTGCATTGTTTCGTTTTGCTCACGCTAATGTATTTAGTTCGGAAAAGTCTGAATAATGTACCCAAATAAACAAAAAACATTGAGATTGAGGGGATAAGGAGGAAATACAATATTAGCTCAAAAAAATTACCGAGGGATACTTCACAATCTTCATCATGATATGTGTGTTGGTAGGTACTCTTGGTAGTTAAGCACTGATTAGATGTGTGGGGTTCTCTCTTTAATAGTTCATGGGAATCAATGGTACGTAACTCTTATTTGAGAGGATTTGCCACCAAACCTCTGATTATCTTGTTGATTAAACAAAAAAAATAATCAAGTCAACCATTGATCATATGCGCCACACTAATCTAATTACAATTCCTTGTATTAATAATTGTGTGCTTACATTATTAGATATGAGTTATTAAAGATAGCCTTTGAAAATCTTGCTCAATAAATACGTAGTAATATAGTTACATGGTTGATATATTCAGTCAAGTAGATAGTAAAATACGGGGGTCATATTTCTTAATTTCCTTTAGAGAATGAGGGATAACTCAATCGATTAGAGTTTTCTTTCCGATTGCAGGAGATCCTATATCGATTCTCATCACTTGCCCTTATGGCTCTCTAAAATTAAAAAAAAAAAAAAAAAAATTCTTTCCTTAAACCTCATCTTAACTAAATCTTTTAAGTACATTTTGATTTTACTTATCAAGTTTAGAATTAAGGAAAGAAGGATAATCTTAGTTGGTTCAAACTTCAAAGCATATTTAAATTTTCTTATATAATCAGGGTGACAAATTTAGTAGGAAAATGCATTAGTAGATTAGAGATTTTCTAAGGTTTGATCTCAACCACAGGAATACAAGATAACATGTATAAACATTGACATAGCAAACCTCTCTTTCCTTTTCTCTAACTTGTTCAAAGCATACTAAGATTTCTTTTGTTTTATAACTTTCTCCAAAGCAAATTCTTTTCATTTTTATCGATACTCGTAAAATATAAACAAATCAAATAAGATTTTATGTGATCATATGCCCTTAATTACATATGTACATGTAGGTAAAGTTTTGAAAAAAGGTTAATCAAACAAGTTTTGAAAAAAATTAGTAAAACAAAGAAATATATCAAAAAAAAACTTTAAAAATTATAACTTATCGAAAAGAATCCAATCTCGCTCTACTTTTTATCCCGAAAAGCAAAGCATCCTATTTAATCACCCAAAAAAATCACCAATTTGTGTCCCCAAAATCTTTGCAACCAAAAACATAGAGTTGTTACAAAAGAGAAGTGCATGTGCAATTGCAATACCCCAAAACCCAAGAAGGTTGGTACTTTGGTAGTGTCTTTATGCGTGTGGAATTACCTTCCCATTTAAATATTGTCCTCTAATTGGCGGGTGTATTAGTAGTATTAGGCTATTAGCATTACTAATATTACAATTATACAACTAATTAACAACTTCATTAACAATAATTAATTAAGAGTGGCTTGCATGATCTTCCCTCTTACAAAGTTGATCAATTTGTTTTTCTTTTTGTCATATTTAATCCTGAATTTCGGATCACTACAATTGAGATTGACTCATTCTTAATGTCTTACACTTTGTAACATTCTCTCTTTCTTCTTTCTTGGTGTCTTTTCCTTCCCATAGAGTTATCCTTCTTGGGTTTCCATCATTTTTTGCAATTTTTCTTCTGCTTTTTTTTTTTTCTGTTTCTTGGATTCTTTGACCCAAGTCACACCTCTTTTCACTCTTTCTGTTTTATTATAAATACCCTACAACAAAATTACTCCGAATAATCTCATCTTTAACCGATCTTCTATAAACAGTCTCACCTTTACGCTAACTAATATATTTTGATGCTACCCTTGCATTTTATATATATATATATTTTTTTTTACCTATACCCTCCAATTTGTTAGGTGCCTTACAACTGAAGGGAGGGGACCTCCTAATTTATAACAAAGTTTGTGTCATTTTTAGTTTTCTGTATTCCCTTATTTTTCTTGGGTTTCTCTCATGTTTTAACTGGTTAATGGGATTTTGATGCTGTTGGCAAACTAGGTGATTTTGAGCTCCAAAAAACATGGGTCTTGATGAAAAAAACAAGTTAGAAATGTCTGTTGAATCAACTGAAGTTGTGAATAATAATGCAAAAGATAAAGAAGAAGATGTTAGTGAATCCAAGGATAAATTAACTAGGAAATTGAGTGAAGATTCTGTTCTTACTATTGAAGATGATGAAGAAGATGAAGCTGAAAGTAAGATTGATTTGGGTCCTCAATGCTCTTTGAAAGACCAATTGGAGAAAGACAAGGTTCTTTAATTTACTTTCTTCTAAGCAGTAAATTGTATAGCTTTTAATCTTTTATATTATGGAAATTTTGTTGTTTTTTGTGCTTATTCATGTATTTCTTGTGGTGAGTTTAGGATGATGAGAGCTTGAGGAAATGGAAGGAACAACTCCTTGGTAGTGTAGACCTTAATGCCATTGGAGGTAATCTTTTCAATTTATTACATTTTGTAATTTGTATAATGTGAAATTCATGTACTTCAGTGTTATTCATGTATAATTCTCTAGTATGTTATGAGAAACCTTAGTTGTGTGAAGTTTATTTTGAGATATAATCAAGTCTTTGATCATTAATTTGGTGTTTGGCTGTTTTAGGGTACATTATTAAACATAATGGTATCACTAATCATATTTAAGTCATTGATCTTTTGTCTTTATTTCATAATAATGAAGTCATTAGAAGCTATTGGTTTTGCTTTTTATGTCATTATAATAGCAATATAGCATTCTTTGTAATTTTGTTGATCTACCACAGTCCACAATGTTACTCGAATTCTTTGTTTCGCCATAACATGCCTCATTAGGTGATTAGTGGATTTATCTGCACAAATTTATGATCCTTGGACAATTCAAAACCCAGAGGAAGTAATCTCTTGGAGCAAACAAGAATCAATTAGCTATTTTGATATAGGAGCATATTAATTACTAGACTGTTGGTGCTAGAATATTATTAATTTTATGGCCATTTTGCAATGTAACAAAATTTATCCCGAATGCTATGCTTTGCGTTCCTTTCGTCAATGGCTCTGTTTGAATTTGCAAACATAATGATATTTGGTGCTTTTGTATTATATTCTTGTACCTGAAATTTTCTGGATCGCTTACAGAAACTCTTGATCCGGAGGTGAAAATATTGAGCCTTGCAATTAAATCTCCTGGTAGGGATGATATATTGCTTCAGATTCCAGAAAATGGAAAGGTGAAAGGCAATTGGTTTACCTTGAAAGAAGGTAGCCGATACAGCCTGCAGTTTGCGTTTCAGGTCAACAATAACATAGTTTCAGGCCTCAAGTACACCAACACTGTTTGGAAAACTGGTGTCAAAGGTATATATAAACTCTTTCTTAAGCGCATTAGTGGATGCAATGTTTTTGTTTCATTATCCTCTGTCTAAAACCGGCAGGTTGTTTCAACAGTTGATAGCACGAAAGAAATGCTTGGAACGTTTAGCCCTCAAGCGGAGCAATATAAGCATGAAATGCCAGAGGAAACCACCCCATCAGGAATTTTTGCCAGAGGATCGTACACTGCTAGGACAAAGGTTACAGTCAAACTCATATGTCTTCATTTCTTAGGCTAACTTTCAACTTTCTACTTAATACTCCTTGTCTCATTTAATAGTGAGAAGTATTATTCGTTGTAGAATGGATTGGTTAGAGAATAGCCTACATGATAGTTACCTTTTCGAAGTAATTATTTTGAAGTGATGAATCATATCCATCGAAACCTGACTAATTGACTATTATCAGCTATAGTCACTGACCTAGAATACCATATCGGTTTGGGTTGTCAAAAGCTAAGTTAACAATCCCTTGCAAATTTTTTCAATTGATTGGAACCTTCTTCATTATTCCTCACTTGATTGTATACAATGTTAACTTGTATGATGTCTGGGGTGTAGGAGTACAATTATGTTTAGGAGTATATAATCCGCCCAATTTGAGGTTGCCTTTTTATGAAGGCGCCTCATTTATTCATTGTAGGTCTCAATGTGTGAAATTCATAAATTTGTTCTGGAGTCTTTTGTTTGAGGTTTGAGGAATTGGGAGATTTTCTTGTCATTTTCAAGGCATGAGTACATCATACCCAATTGAATAACTAACCTAATGAATGCCAAACAAGTGCTGTAACTTCGTTGAATTCATGTGGTTATTCAAAATGTAGTCACTATCTTATTAAAATCATCGGACCACAACTGCACGACATTTAGTTTTGGCTGACAAATTTACTGCAGATTATCCGAAATTGTCTTAGTTGTTAAGAACTGTTGTTTATGACACCTCTGTTTCATTTCAAATCTCAAATATGCTGTAAAAAGCATTTCACTTTCAAGAGCTGGGGATTTACAGTTACAGAACTTGTACTAAAATGATTCCATTATGACAGTGTAAATAACTGATTATGAACTTGATTGCAGTTTGTTGACGATGACAACAAGTGCTATCTGGAGATCAACTACACATTTGACATCCGAAAGGATTGGTAAATTAAGCTCGGCCAATAGGAGCTAAAAGTGTATGTTTGTTCCCGGTATGGTAGTGCTGCCCCTTAGTTCGCTATGGTTATTGATCTCTATCGAAGCTGAACGCCAGATAATTAAGCAGTCCGAAAGAGAGAGCAGCTCAGGATCAACATATACGACCTTTGGCTCACTTGAGCAAGTGAGCCGGATATTGTTGACACACAAGTGAGCCGGATATTGTTGACACTATTGGCTATTGCGAATCTAGATTTATGTTTAGTTATCTTAGCTTTATTCTCCAGTAATGTAAGTCCTCATATGTATGTGGACCTTACAGTGTAAAGGACCCAATGTGATGAAGTTGATTGAAATTCACTACTACTTACTAATCTACTTTCTACTGAGGCATATCAGTATATCAGCATAAGCAAATATTTGGGCTTCTTTGTCTTCTTAACCACTCTTACTCAACTGTCTTTTTTAGTGCCACATGTTGTCTTTTAAAACAAAAAACACAAAAATAAAAATTACTGGTATATGCTTGCTAATGATTGATGCCTCTTTTTAGTGTTGGTAATTATAACTACCAACAAGTTTTCAAAGGTTGCATTTGTTCAATAATGGAATCCTAGGCATATGATGATATGAGTACAAACTAAAAAGCGTGGCACATGAATCTTTAAGCTTTGGCATGTATTGCTACTCCCTTGGCCTTTTATCTTTGTCTCATGGCAGCCATAAATCCATCTTTGCACACTTTCCTCAGCTCCTTGCACACATTTTGTGGTGGATAGCGTTTCTATGTGTTGATACGTGTCTAATCAAATACCTATATAGTCAATTAAGGGATACCGACCTATACACTATTGCGGATATTAAGTATGCAAAAGTCTCAAACATTCAACATTGTATCACCAATTTTGTGATGCCTTAATTATGCTATGCAACCTTATACATTGAAAACATTTGATAATCAAATAAACGTTAATACATAAAAGAAATTAGAATGGATTTATAAAAGAAAACATAGGTTCGATATCATATTACTGCCAACACATTACAATACAACAATAATCCTTGACAATAGCCAAATAACAAGTAAGTAACGGTGCTTACAAACAATAACTTTCTAACACTTGAAATAAAATTGGAACAATACAACTACTCTAAACATGGACTAGGGTACTCGAACGACATAGAGGGCAAGAAGGTGTCTTAGAGAGCCACTTGAATACACAATGATAATGAAAGACATGGCCACAACCCAACGTAACAATTCGCGAAGAATTCATCTTCGGACACCAAGGAAACGTACTGCTCTTTGGAACATTTTCAGTGTAGCCACTAATACAAATAGAACAGTTCTCAACATCAACTGAATTAGTCTTAGTCGTCGTACCAATTAAGGGCTTATAATTGCCGTCTTCCATCCACTCTAGCTCCATCTCTTCTATTGTTAGCAATGGCTTTGCCTCTAACATAACTATTGGCTCTTCATCTTCATTCTCTACTTGTTTCCATTGTTTCACACACTCAATAATGTCATATAAACTATCTTCACTGTTTTTATCAAAACAATAATAATCTAATCCACCTTCATCTTCTTGCATATCACCATCATCATCATCATAGTTTTGGTAATTATCATCCACATGCATGTCTTTAGATTCTTCACTAGTAACAGCCTTATGCATATCATCATCCTCACCACAATCCATATCGTCATCATCATCGTCCTTGTCGTAGTACATGCCACTAGATTCCCTACTAGCCTTATTCACATCATCGTCGCGAGCCCTAGTAGAACCTTCATCATCAATATCAGCGTAATCATCACACAATGTTCTAATACCGTCTTGATCGTCATGTGTTGAAATTCGATCTTTTCCGTTCAATAACGCTACCTTGGCTTCCAAGTAATCCACGGTAGCCATTCTCCCGCATACGTCCACAACAATGACTAACAAAAAATCATTCTTTAACTCAGAATCACGAGATAACCCCAAGAACGTATCCTCATACAACCTGTAACAACTTCTCATGTAACCAATTATTTCTTGGGTCAATACCCGAGTCACATCAAACCCGAAACAATAAGTATTTGTAACCGTTTTGAATACTTCATCATCATCATCATCATCATCTTCATTCATGTGTAGATCACCATACAAACATGGGATGAATTGTGGACCAAATCTAAACCCTATATGCTTAGGTTCCCATACCTGGACCGCCTCGAATTGAGTTCCCGGTTGACCACAATACTCAGTATCAAAAATTCTAAACAAAATCAAACCATCTTCTTCTTCCTTAAAATTTGGACACTTGAATAATCTTACGTTATTCACATGAGCTTCCTCTACTAATGACTCGCCCTCCATTATTTTCCTTAATTTGTTTTTACTATCGTAATTCCTAGTATCGTAACTTAACCTTTTTGTAATGATAATAATAAAAAGAAAAAAAAAAAAACTGTAGTTTAGCAGGTACCCGAGCTTATATGTCTATATATTTATTTATACACGGTATTGATTGCACCCATTACTGAAGAAAATTGAAGAGTTTAGTACTTAGTTTTTTTTATTGCTCCGGCTCAAACCATTCAGTCCCTCTTTCGTTGAATATATAGGAAAATTACAATGCATGTTCTGACATCAACAAAATACAACCAATACTTTCCTATGAACATGCTGTAAAACTAGAAAACAAAATAATCTCATATCAAATCTCCCCATAATCTCATATCAAATCTCCTCTCATATCAAATTTTCTAATATTATGCCATTGAACTAATATTCCACTATTAGTCCATATCTCCATAATTACCCATATACTTAATTTCCTAAAATACGTAGTATTTTTTTGGTGCAGATTTTCTAAGATTTTTTTTTTTTAATTTTTTTTTCAAAGGCAGATTTTCTAAGATATACTTTCTTATTTTACTCATATTTTTGTTTTACTAAAATTAATGTAATTATTACTTTGCTCTTATCAAAATAATAAATCACTTATTTTTTAATACTTGCATGTGATTTTAAAATACAATCTTATCTTTATTATATATGGATAAGGGTAATATAATCAAGCTTAAAAAAAACAAATTATAACTGCACCAAATTCACGCAGAACTGAAAAACAGAGAAAAAAAATTAAAACCGCTCCAAATAATTCACGCAGCCTGCAGCTATGCTTCCCTCCTCTCGAATCCACGGCTCCACCGTCGCAGACTCGCAGGCTAGCCTAATCGGCACCGTGTTCGCGCTACTGCCTTTTCCACCTGACCGCATCCAACCACCGCCGTCTGGGCCTTATAAGTTACTTTGCTTTATATACTTATAAAATAAAATTTTAGTGGTGAAGTGAAACTGATTGAGTAAGTGTGGGAATTAGAGGGAGACAAATTGAGGAGGAGAAGAAAGAAAAGGTGAGATTTGGTACTAATTAAACCAAAAAAAAAAAGAAAGAGAGGGATTATAGGAGGAAATGCTGGGCTGGGTTTTTAATGTGGACCGATGGATGGTTTTATAACTTCTATCTGACCATAATTATGCTTAATTATATCTATACGGCGTACATCTGATTTTAAAGAAAAAAATTAACAACTATACTAATACTGCTCTTTTAATTTTACGGAGGGTGTACGATATTTTGTGGACTAATAATAATAATAATAGTATTACACCGTAATTAATTTACACGGAGGCGGAGTAGTAATAAAATTACTCCACTAATTAATTTTAAAAACCGACCGAGTATTGCACAAAGACTTACGGCATTAATTTCCTTATTACACTAATAAATTAATTTATAGCACAAATACGAAGTAGTTTCAAATTTTCAATACATTAATTGTAACTTATTTTAAAAAATTTGCCATATTACAATACTTTAAATAAAGTTTTTATAAATTATTTTATTTGGGGAAAAATTACTTAATTTACAGCTCGATTATTCGATCGACAATTCGAACAATTTAGTGTACGTATTTCAAACCCCCAAGTTGGAATTCCTGGGTCTGCCACTGAATATAAAATTGATAAAAAAGTTCCGGACAGATGGCATGATTTAATCAATTACTACTTAGATAAATTAGAGAAGCTAAATCAATTTTTTTTAATTGTCTCAATTGTGTCACGTGATGCTTGCCGGATGTATGTACCAATGTGCACCACATGACACACTTACATAAAATAAAATATATGTGTAGCTACTAAAAATTGAACATAGGAGATTTGAAATGAATAGAGAAAATTTAACCACCGATCGACTAGATTTTTGATATTTAACCTCTTAAAGTAAAACATTATAAAGTTTCGTAATTATATTCGATCGACTAGATTTTTGATTCGTACAACGCAAGCTATTTCACTCACACAAAAAGCTATGAAATTGTATTTTTATCTCCAATCTTTCATACTCGGTTTTGCTTTTTTAATTTTTTAACTTACTGCAACCACATGAACAAACAAAAATTCCACACTATATGAAAAAAACATACGTACTAAGAAATTGTAATAAAACCGAGTTAATTATCACATTGGCCTAAATTTTAATCGAAAATAGTAACGAGTCTCCTATAAGACCATCTTACAGTAAGATTTTAATTATTTGTAGATTTTCTTAACTTTTATATATTATTTTAATCAATATATAGTTTTTATCAAATTATTTAATGATTATAAAATTATCTTATATAAGTTTATGTTCTTGTATGAAATCAGATCGTACACAATGTATATACTATACTACCTTCGTTACGAATTATGTACAACACTTGATTTTTTTTTTATCTCACAGAAAATACGACTATTATATATAATTCGTAATGGAGGTGGTAATTTGCGATAAAAGGACCTCAAATTTTTTCGGGCCTTTGTACCGTTCCAAGCTCTCCTCTACGTGTCTCTCGATTAATTAATTTACGATATACACCGTCTATCAAAATAAATAAAAGTAAAAAATAAACAAAATTACGTCATCTGCATCCTCCATTGAAGCCCTACCTTCGACTTCTCCATTGAAGCGGCTTCTTCTCTTCTCAATATACCAACTTTCGAGGTAGCATTTTCTTTTCTTTTTTTTCATCAAAATTCAATTTCTCAACCTAGGGTTTAATCGTTTATTCAATTGTTAGGCACTCAATTAGGGTTCTTCTAGTGTAGATTATTGAACTGTTAGTTACAATTACTGAAGTTCTTGATTATCGCCGTTAAATATTTTGTTTCTATTTATACTTTTTCTTTAGAAGTTATTTTTTTTAGTCGAATTTGATGATTAATTCAAATTTAATTGCTAATTTTTTGCAATTTTTCGTTTATAACCCTTGAATGTTAAGAACGAGCTATTAAATTGAACTTTTGTAATGATTATTTGTTATAAAGTGGAATAAATTTCCGTTTTGTTAATTGCTTACCAACTGTTAGTTGAATTGCTTGTATAAAGAGCGATTGATTTTGTTGTTGTCTTGGTATCTGAAAAATTAGGTCATAAAGTGCACTAGAGTGATCGTTATAATTCATTTATGTTATGTTAATTCAATGCAAAATTCTTGTGATGAATTTCTTCAAACACGGCGGAAGTGTGAATTAAACGTTGTTATATTTGGTTTGCTGAAATATTAGGCCTAGGTTGGATTAGGATAGTCAAGTTGCATATTAATGAAAGAAATTTTATTGTCGCGCTTAAATTGAAGCACTAGAACTTAGTCATATGCTTATTGATGCCTTTTCTTTCCAATTTGTCTGGTGGAATGGTTCAAGTTATGTGATTTTGCTGAATTGTAGTCTTAGGTTTAAGCACGTAAACGATAAAGCAATCTTCGAAAAGCACTAGCAATTAGAGCTGTGGTTATTGGGGTAGATGAAATTAAATTATGACTTCGAATAGTGAGATTTTGAAAGTTGCTTGCACAATATTGGATTTTATTTTGGCTGTCATGAGTTTGGCAGCCATTAGTTGACAAGGTCAGTGCTGAAAGGCCTTGCCGCCATGGAATTCTAGATACTTTCTCATTCATATGTTTCACCTTTGTCTTATGTTTTTTAATGTCTTTCAAACCTTTTACCCTAGGCTTGAATTTCTTAGGTTTCTGTTCATCATTACAAATATTCAGTGCTTATTGTTCTATGAATGGAGTTGTACTCACAGTAATACAATTTGTTAATCATATACATGTGTTCCCTAGTTAGCTTTTTTTTTCTTTAAATTGTTGAATTTTTGGGTTTCTTTGTGTTGTAGCTTTTTGAGCGAATCAAGAAACCCATTGCGGGGTTTTAAACAGCAAATAGTTTTATATGGGAAATAAGAGAGATAGGGAAAAGGAAACTGACAATGAGGTAAAGAGGCAAAAGATGGAAGAAGAAAAAGAAGCTAGTTCGCCGAAGATGCATGCTTTTGAGAACCCACTTCTCCCTCTTGCTTCATATGATGATGATGATGAGGAAGAGGAGAGGAGGAGAGAGGCGTTTCGAAGGCGTGAAGTAGAGGAAAATGCCAAGAAAGCTGAGCTAAATGGCCATAGAAACGAGTTGGTTGATGATGATGATGATGAAGACGAGGATGATGCAAATCTCAGTCAAGGGAAGCAAAATCGATCAATAGAGGTCAGGAGGGATTGCCCGTATCTTGATACTGTTAACCGACAGGTACTTGAATTCGTGTCTCAATTGTTTATGGTTGATATGTTTCACATTTACTGTATTTGTTGAGATTTATTATTGGTGTTGTCACTTGTGTAGTACTTTGTATGTTAGTTGAAGCTTTTATTGTCTGAAAGTTTATGGGATAATTAGTAAGAGTTATACAGTAGCTTCCAGGATTCTACAGTGAGATATAATTTTTGACAGTTTTCTAATTTCTAAAGACATCCGATAACGACTGTTGTTTCTTTGAATAGGAAATTTGATATGGGTAGGTGGATTGATGTTAGGGTAGTCTTGGGGCTTTGGGAGGGACTTATGTTTTTGCTTATATAACCCAGACATATGGTTTGCACTTCTCTTAGTTGTGTGGAACTTTGCAATAAATTATCTAATATATGATATTCAGCTCTGCGCCACGGAGTCGTATGACGACAGCTGCTCAGTCTTCGAAACTGAGCCCTTTTGTCTTAGAATGCTAGGATGGATTTATATATGCGTTTCCTCATCCTTAATACATTCAAATGTAGTTTATTTTAATATGTCTGTATTCCGTAATAAGGTGTTACCTATCTTATAACAGTAAATCAGTAATGCCCGTACTTGGTGAAGTACTGAAGTACTGATGAGGGTGGTTTAAGTGAATCTATTTTTACAGCAGGAAAGGTGATCAAGTACTGTCAAGTGTACAGTTTGAAGAGTTAAAAAACAATAACTAGTATTTTCAAATGGAAGTAATGGTTTATTTGAATTTATTTTTCTTTTTATTCTATGAAAATGCCGGTATATGTGTTGCCGGGATTCTTTTAAGAGGAATTGCTGCAAGAAGAGAAAATTTGTATATTGCTGTGGATTATGTGACGAATTGTATTTTTAAGATTTATAACTTAAGTAATTGGGGCTGTTTTCTTGGAAAATGTGATGTTTTTTTTCTTATTTATTTTCTCTAACTGTTTCTTTTGAGATAGCATGATCATTCTTTTTTGGTATATTTGTAGATCTTCGTGTAGAATATTGGAGGTATAAATAATTGATTTCTAAGTAACTTCCTTTTCTTGCAGGTTTTAGATTTCGATTTTGAAAAGTTTTGCTCAATCTCTTTGACAAACTTGAATGTATATGCATGTCTGGTTTGTGGCAAGTACTTCCAAGGAAGGGGCTTTAAATCTCATGCATATACTCATAGCTTGGAGGCAGGACACCATGTCTACATCAATTTGGAGACTGAAAAGGTTTACTGCCTTCCTGATGGATATGAGATCAACGATCCATCACTTGATGACATTCGTCATGTTTTAAATCCCAGGTTTGTTTGATTTATATCTTTTCCTTGTGGCATGTTTCTACATATATATGCATATTCTCTGTGTTGTGTGCCCAAACTGGTGTTCTGTTTTCTTTGTGTGTGTACTTGTTTTGGCTTTGTGGGGAGGAGGGGTAGATATGAATGAATTGAGTAAGAATTTTTTGGATGACCACATAGGATACAATACATAATTACTTCTGGCTGCCGACCCCATCCTTTTGGGATAAAGTTTTTGATCGTGCTATTGCTGTAAACTTGTAACCCAAAAAGTATGATCTCTTAAACAATCTCATGGACTTAATATGATACTTTCTTTTGCTGATTTTTTTTTTGGTTTTATATGCAGGTTTACCTTGGAACAAGTACAGCAGCTAGATAAAAGCAAGCTGTGGGCAAGAGCTCTTGATGGTTCGGACTACCTTCCTGGATTGGTATTTTCTCAATCATAACTAACATGAATTACTCTCTCCATCTTTTTTTCCTCCATGTGTTAGGAGTTCATTGTTCAATTTGTCATTTTGTGTTGCAGCAGATTTGATGAGCATTCAGAATTCTTCTTCTTTCAGGTTGGGCTGAATAACATTAGAGAGACTGAATTTGTTAATGTAACAATTCAAGCACTGATGCGTGTTACACCCTTGAGGAATTTCTTTTTGATCCCAGAGAACTACCAACATTGTAAATCCCCCTTGGTTCATCGTTTTGGAGAGCTCACTCGTAAAATTTGGCATGCAAGAAATTTTAAGGGACAGGTATTAGCATGTTTATGTAAGATTTTCTTTTGCACTAATATATCAGTTGTCAATGTTGAATTTAAATATAATTTTACCATTGCAGGTGAGCCCCCATGAGTTCTTGCAGGCTGTGATGAAAGCCAGTAACAAGCGGTTTCGAATTGGTGCACAATCTGACCCAGTTGAATTTGTGACTTGGCTTCTTAATACCCTTCACAAAGATCTGAGAAATTCAAAGAAAAATAGAAGTATCATCTATGATTGTTTCCAGGTAAACATTATCTGTGTACAAACTTGTTACTGTTTCTTACTTGTTTGTGAGTTAGTATTAACATGATCGCATGACAGGGAGAATTGGAGGTTGAGAAAGAGATTCAAAGTAAAGGTGCTGTGGATAAAAGAGATGACGATTATCCGAATGGTGAAAATGAAAACCCTAATGCTGTCAAAGAAACGTTCAAAATGCCATTTCTAATGCTTGGTCTTGATTTGCCACCTCCACCACTCTTTCAGGATGTTATGGAGAAAAATATTATCCCTCAGGTATCTTCAGATAGTTGAAAGACATTGAATTTAGTTATTATTTTTCTTTTTATGCTTTTTGTTTACATGCTGGGGTAAATCTGTTTGACCTTTTGTGTTAGTTTTAGTTTCCTTTTTTTTGTGTGTGTTGCTAAAATGGATGGTTAACTTCACCGTGCAATACGGAGTATGTTTGAAAGAAAAAATTACCTCAAAAACTTCGTGCATCAACTTCCAGCTGTTTTACAATCTCTGTAGAACCTGTTTAGGTTTCATTTTGAGGTATCACAAGGACATTATGTTCATGTCATTTAGCATTTCTGCTCTGCTAAGTGAAGTGAGAATCTTTTGGTCGTCTGTTGAAGACTTGAGGTTCAATGATGTATCACCACTTGTGTAATTGATACAATGCTCCGCTATCTGTCCTGAAATATTTATTCCATTGATTTATGCCGTTTAGATTGTTACTTGGCTGTTTGGAAAGAAGACCTAGTGAATTATATTGCTTTGTATTATTGTTTTCGATTGCATTTCCTTTTTGTGGTTTGTAATGAATCAAACGTCATACTAAATACTAATACACAGTAAAAATTAATAATAGAAGTGTGCAAAAGCTATTTTGCGATACTGTATCTTAAACTGTATATGATCATATAGAAGGCATCCTATTGATTGTGTTCTTGTATCAGCTACAATTTTAAAATAAAGTGTCAAATCCTAGGATCCTTATTCGTTTACGGCACTCAAATACGAGTCGAGTTAACACAGAATCAAAGTATTATCTAGGAGGGGGCTTGGCTGGTTGATTTCCTGTATATTCGGTGAATTTTGGAATAATTTGATTATGATGCTGGTTCTCCCGAGGCTGTTTGATTGCTTGTGCTATCATATTACTGCAATTTAGATGTGTTTATAATGTTTACTTCTAGCATTTGAAGGTGCCAGTTGGCTTCCTGGCTTTTTTGATGTCAGGAAAATAATGGCTTTGGCTTACAATTGCAGTTATGCTCTCTGTAGTGGGCTATATCTTCATTGCTTTTTTTTTTTGCTGAGTATTGATCATTTGAGCACTATCTCTACAGATGATTTGTACTGAAATGTTGTTATAATGTTCTATGTTTACAATGTCTGGGTGGGGGTGTTTTTTTGTTGGCCTTCTTTCAGATAAGCATCCATCATGAATGTGCCCCTTTTACCCTCCGTAATTAATTCTTGTGCAATATTTTTGTCCCTTTTGCTTGTTTGTTTGATGGACCTGATGGCCTGACCCATTTGCGCTTTTCCTAGGTTCCACTTTTCAACTTATTGAAGAAATTCGATGGGGAGACAATAACAGAAGTTGTGCGTCCTCAAATAGCTAGGATGAAATACCGTGTAACCAAACTGCCACCTTACATTATTCTGCACATGCGGCGATTCACCAAAAACAACTTCTTTCTTGAAAAGAATCCTACTCTTGGTATGGATCACTTTATTTTTAATTTTTTTGCGTATGTTATGTTCAGTTCGTGTCATCAAATAGCAATTGTAGTTGTATTTTCCCAACCTGCTGCTTGAAGTGGTTTGGTTGGTTAAAGCTGCTTCAATATGGGTCCGTTTGGTAGGGTGTAAAACATTTTCAGATGAAATTAGTTTTCAATGGGAAACATTTTATATTTGAAAACTCATTTTCATGAATGGAAAATGATTTTACATTTTAAACATTTTTTATTATTTGGTTGAATGGAAAATCAATTATTTCAATTGTGAGGGAAAATGTTTTCCTCCCAATTTTAGGGGAAAATGTTTTCAATATGGTGGAAAATGGTTTTCCACCGCAATTTTCACATTTTAATATTTTACTCCAAACCAAACGTTGTAAAAGGAGAAAATAGTTTTTAGGGAAAATGTTTTACACCCTAGCAAAAGGACCCTAAGTTGTGTTTTTTTTTTACATGATGGGTTCACTTGGCCAATTTCAGTTCTATTAAAAGCCATCTTTTCAACTACTAGCAATCTTCTGTGTCCAGTGCTACTAGATGCATATTTAGTATGTTGTAGAAAGGCTGTTATTTTTCTAGCCGTGCCATTACCAATTTTAGAGTGTTTAAATCATGTTCACTATTACAGCGCATTTTATTTCTCTTCAGTTCTTATAATTTTTAATCTCCCTGAGACCTTGGTTATGTTTTACAAATGTTTCTTTCCAGTTAACTTCCCTGTGAAGAACCTTGAGCTGAAGGATTATATTCCCCTGCCTCCAGCAAAAGAATCTAAGAAATCGCGGACAAAATATGATCTAATTGCTAATATAGTCCACGAAGGCCAGCCCAATGAAGGGACATACCGAGCTTTTGTTCAAAGGAAGTCGGAAGAACAATGGTACCTTATAAATTAATTTGCTGCTTCTTAATTCCTGGCCTTCTTTCTTTTTTTTTTTTTTTTTGTGTTTGTGTGTGTGTGTTACTTAATCTTGTTCCTCCTGTCTCACTTAATGGCTTTATGGCCTTTTGGATCTGTGATTACAGGTATGAAGTGCAGGACTTGCATGTTTCAGAAACACTGCCGCAGATGGTTGCTCTTTCAGAGGCATACATGCAGGTTTATGAGCTACAACAGCAATAATGAGTTTTGAAAGCTAGTATCATACAATTAGTAGTTTCATTTTTGGTTTCTTTAGTTGCTAGTTTCATACAATTAGTAGTTTCTGCTAACCGATAATGCTACTGCAGTACTGCTTACATAGGGTTTGGTTATTGTTGAATCATCGAATGTTCATATAGTGACATGTGATCCATGTAATTGTAAACTTCTACTATAGTACCGAAACTAATGAGATTAAAAGTGGTGTTATTAAAATATGACAGTTTGTGTTTACTTGGTTCCTGAATCGCAATATATAAGGAGTTTTGCTGCGCATGACACTTGATGGTTAGCTTTCTGATAAAGGTTGTGTGTTTTATATTTTCATGTACTATTAAGTAATATGCTTTGTATAAATTTTTGCTTGGAAAGGAAGTGAGTTTATTTTATACACAGTTCAGATCTGATTCTGCTGTCTAACCAAACAAAACGTTGGCTGTACCTCCCTTTCTGGTACAAAAATCTGCTGTTAACTGAAACTGAAAAACAATGTCTGCTACAGCAGGCTTTGTGATCTGTAAATGTAATTTTGAGCAAGTCTTGCTCAACAATTTTTGTTCAGGTTGAGCTCCTGCGAAACGTTGATGCCAATGGTCTATTGGTCCTGAAAGGAACCTTCACGTCTTCAAGTGAGTCTAAACTGGGGGTGTAACCTTCTCGTTTTCCTTTTCTGTTTTTTCAATTGTTTATACCTAAATGTAAGGTCGATTGTTGGCCACAAAATTTGACTACTAATTCTAAGATATACTTACGGTTGTGAGGGTAAAACATACATCAGTGAATTGTGATTTCGTATTATTATATTTATATATGTAATATTTGATGTATTATGCGATCCCACATCACACCACAACATAATCGATCGATTGGCTTAGGCTACTTTAGGAACTTTAACTAATGTTTATTTGATGATGTCGGCCAGAAAAATCCATTCTCATTGGAGTGTCCTTGATCAAATGCTGGCTAATAAAATGTATAACAAACCGTTTTATGGTAAGATCATCAACTATTTATACATTTTCTTTAACTATTGGATTTATTGAATTAAATAATATATTTTCTTATCTAACTATCTAATCGTCTTTTAAAACCGTCTTATATAAATTTTTGTATAAAATTGCAAGTGTATTAATTCTTTTTCAATTTTACTTTTTTGTTTATATGAACATATCTTAACTTCGGACTAATTTTGCCCATGATAACCAAAGTAAGATGAGCAGAACATATTGTTGGCCTGAAAAGCCAAGACGTGGTTGTAATACTCCAAGATGTGGTTGTTATACTGTTTCCTAGTACTTTACAATCACTTTGGCCTATAATTCTCTCCTGAATTCTAGATTATAACAACATTTGTCAAATACAATGACAATGGCGCTTTGGCAAACCATTTAGAAAATTCAAATCAATTATAGAGAGCAAAAGAGAGACATTAGTACATTACAATAAAAAAAAACAAAAAAACAAAGAGGAAACTTTCAGCTATCCATCAAAACAATGGTGGTAGAATTAGCACAAGATGAGTTGACAAACTTATGCAAGGTATGGTTATCAATCTTCATTTCACTAAGTTATTGTCATTTTATAGGCAAAATAACATCAAAGGGTTTTATAAGATTAACAGCAATTTTTCCTGTAATCATTTTATTTTTCATTTTGCCACTACATATAACTTCAATTCATTTTTGTGGATTCACTTCATTCTTCATCTCTTGGCTTGCAAATTTCAAGCTTTTGCTCTTTGCATTTGGTAAACCTCCTTTAAGTTGTAATCTTCCAATTTCATTTCCTCTCTTTTTAGCTGTTTCTTGCTTACCCATTAAAATTCAACCTTCCCAAATTAAAAATCAAGAAAATGGCAAAAACCCAGATCATAAATCACAGAATAATTCATACCCACATCTTAAAAACTCACAAAAATCAAAAATTGAACAAATCCCAGATCAAAACACACAAAATAATCAACACCCATTATCTCAAATTCAACAAAAAACACCTTCTTCAAATTACCCCATTAAAGGTGTTCTCTTGATTTTAATGATTAAAATCTATGATTATAGTGATGAAATTACTAATATACACCCTAAATTATTATGGTTGATCTATTTCTTCCACATATATTTTGGGCTTGAATTAAGTTTAGCAATTTTAGCAAAATTAGCTAACATTTTCATGAGTTTAGAATTAGAACCACAATTTAATGAACCACTTTTGTCAACTTCACTTCAAGACTTTTGGGGTAAAAGATGGAATCTCATGGTAACCAGCATTATGCGCCCTACAGTGTACCTTCCCACACTTGATTATTCCACTAAAGTGCTCGGCCGTAAAACGGCGTCGTTTGTGGCGGTGATGGCCACGTTTATAGTGTCGGGTGTGATGCACGAGCTTATATTCTACTACTTGGGGCGCGTGGGGCCCACTTTTGAGGTCACGTGGTTTTTCTTGCTTCATGGTGTGTGCCTTTGCTTTGAGATTAGTGTGAAGAAGTGTGGGAGAGAGAGGGGATGGTGGGTCCCACCAAGGTGGTTGTCGGGGTTTTTGACGGCGTCGTTTGTGGTGGGTAGTGGGTTTTGGTTGTTCTTGCCGCCGTTATTGGAGGCTGGGTTGGATACTAGGGGGCTTGAGGAGTACGCGGTTGTTGTCGCGTTTGTTAGACGCGTTTTAGTGTACTAGATTAGATTTTTGTTTTTGTGTTTGCATTAGATCCTCTAATTGTGGCACATTTTTTGGAAGTAAATTTGTGGTTGGTTGATTGTTTTGATTAGTATTATTGAACCATTAGTTAGTGGAGTAGTTTATGTAGTTCCATGTACTCAAATAGTCAAATGTTACGCATATAATCATATACTTCGTATAAAAGACATGCAGGAAACACTACTACTTCGATTTATAGTTGTTTTGTTTGTTTTACGATGAACAAACCAATGTGTATAGTGTAGGATAACCTCGTGATGACATATTTTTACAAGTTTACAAGATCAATTAAACTTTTTCATATTCACAATTTTAATTCTTAATCGTCAAACTAAGACATCATTGGTACATAGTCTAGGAACTCGGTCTACTTTAAAGTTTGTTATGGATTATAATAGTTGTTTGACTAGTTGGTGGTTTATATGTGCAATAAAAATTTAAGCAATTCTGTTGAGGTGATGCATAATGAGTGACAAAAGTCGTTGTACAAAACTTATATATAAGACGGATTTACTTGTAAGGTTATTGGATAACACAATAGTCAAATAAAAATGTATAAATAGTTGAAGTCTAACTCGGTAAGATAGCCTTAATTACCATATACTTGCTCACGTAGTTGATATATGCATACAAATACACGATTCAATCTCAAATCTTGGATAGTAGTTCTTGATATTTAAATCATATAGATTCTTATGCCTAATGCTAATTAGAGTAAGGAATCATTTCATATAAGTTAATCATAAATAAGTAAATAGTTTCCACGATTAGATGATTATATGTATTATGTGATGAAATGACCAATTAAGCTTCATATTGGAGACGCAACTGTTTATGAAACAATTTAAGTGTGAATCTTTGCTTAACAATAGTGTTGATGGTACGTTATTTATTGGATATGATATACGGATGTTTAGGAAACAAATTAAGTGTGAGTAAAAGTTTAGGCTTATTTTATATGTGACACATGAATAACTTCATTGTATTTCATCTCATTAGTATCTCACTTCATTGTATTTCAAAAATCAAAACTTGAATGAAACATTAAACTTAGATTAGGAACAACAAAAACAAAAATGTTGGAATTAGCTGAAGATGAGTTAAAGAGGTTGTTCAAAGTATGGGCATCAATATTTGCATCTTTGAGTTATTGCTATATTATAGGCAATCTAATTACTCCAAAAGGTTATAAAAGATTATTAGCAATTCTTCCAATTATTGGCCTTTTTTTTGCACTCCCTCTAAATCTTACTTCTTTTTTATTTAGTGGTTTGACTTCTTTCTTCATTGCTTGGCTTGCTAATTTCAAGCTTTTACTTTTTGCCTTTGGTAAAGGCCCTCTTTCCACTAATAACATTAATAGTAGTACTACTAAAAATGAAGATAATTCCTCAATTTCATTTCTTCATTTTCTTGCAATTGGTTGCTTACCCATCAAAACTCAACAATACCCATTTGAGAAAAACTCTTCAAAACCATACCCATCTCATAAAAACAATAATGTAGATCATAAATCACATAATAAGTTATACTCATTTATTAGTGAAAAATATGGTTATTGGAGCTTTATGATCAAAGGGGTACTTTTAGGTTTTGTTCTTAAAATCTATGATTATAGTGATTATTTTCACACAAAAATCATAAGGCTAATACATTGTTTCCACATGTATTTGGCCTTAGAATTAATCCTAGCAACATCAGCAAAATCAGCTAAACTTTTCCTAGGTTTCGAATTAGAGCCTCAGTTTAATGAACCCCTACTATCAACCTCATTGCAAGACTTTTGGAGTCGACGATGGAACCTCTTGGTGAGCAAGATCCTAAGGCCTACCGTATACCTCCCCACACTCCGGTTCTCCACCCAAGTCATTGGACGTACGTGGTCCCCAGTCGTAGCGATTATGGCGACTTTTTTGGTGTCAGGCATAATGCATGAGCTCATATTCTATTATTTAGGGCGCGTTGATCCCACGTTTGAGATTACGTGGTTTTTTCTCCTGCATGGATTTTGCCTCTGCGTTGAGGTCGTAGTTAAGAAGTTGATTGGTCGAAGATTGTGGGTCCCATGGTGGGTTTCAGGGCCCGCGACACTGGGGTTTGTAGTTGGTACTGGGTTTTGGTTGTTCATGCCAACTTTGGAGAGGACTGGGATGGATACTAGGCTATTTCAAGAGTATGCTGTGGTTGCCAAGTCTTTAAGGAGCTTGAAGAGAGCTCTCACATTTTATTAGGTGTACATTTATTTTGTTTTGCTCGCACATGTGGAGTACTTTATTTCGTAAGCATACTTTGTATGGTTGTATATGTGTATGTTAACTAGCTCAGTTTGTTAATGTAATTTTTTCCAACTCATATCGAATTTGTGAATTTTTTAAATTTTACACAGTGTCCTTAATTTTTGAATCTATATTTGTTGACTAGAGTAGAACAAATAAAAAGCGTAGTTTTTTCTAGAGGTGGCTAAGAGCATATTGGGTTCGGTTGGGGAGGCGAGCTAGGTTAGAAAATTATAAATCATAGTCAACCCACTAGTTTAGCAAAGTGGATTGAGCTGGATTGGATCAAGAAAAGCTCAACCCACAGACGAATCATATGACATTTTCAACCTCGATTAGCTGGTCATCCCTCTTTCCTAGATAATTCGGAATAATGGAACAATAGTTTTTTCGCTCTCTAAAACCTAAGTAAATATCAAGCATAAAATTTACTTATCATTGGGACCTCGGAACCTCAAAAACAGTGAATAATAACCTTCATTTGAAACTTTTGGAAGGACCGTCCCGGGCTCCAAGTTTCCCATTGTTTTTTTACCACTTGCTAGTTGCTATGGACCACAACAAGAAACTCCACGATCTGTTTCGGTCTCTAAAAACTTGTTTTTGTCCCTCTTACTGTCTCTTCAGAAGGACCGGAAAACAACGTTTTTTCAGAACCCTCTATAAACTTATTATCATCCCTCTTATGGGCTTTCCACCCCAAATCACCTAGTCTAGGTTCATATCTTGACCATAAGGGCACGTTGTTAAAAATTTGGCAACTTTTATACTAGGACTCCAGAAACTCAAAAAACAGTGAAGGCCTTCGTTAAAGGCTTCCAAAGGGGGCATCCCAGGCTCTCTCAGTTTTTCCCTGATTTTTTTACCATGTGCTATGAGCCACCATACGACTATTCACGGTCGATTTCAGCCTCTAAAAAATTGTTTCCATCCCTCTTATAGCCTTTTTCGGAAAAAGGGAAAAACAACCTTTTCAGAAACTTCTAAAAACTTGATATCATCCCTCTAATAACCTTTTCATCCCAAATTACCTAGTATGGGCTCATATGTTGACCATACAAACACCCAATAAAATATTTGGCAACTTTTTATTTCAGGACCTTGGACACCCAATAAATCTTGTTAATTATCCGGTTTATTCTTAACATTTTGAGATTTCGAGTGGAAGGGATGGCTATGGTGGTGGTTTCGGGTGGTCCTGCTTAAGCAAAAACCGTATAAATAGCAAGATTTACTTTGATTTTACAAGTTAAAATTTAAGAGGGTCCAAAATTGGAAAATGGNCAAATAAAAAGCGTAGTTTTTTCTAGAGGTGGCTAAGAGCATATTGGGTTCGGTTGGGGAGGCGAGCTAGGTTAGAAAATTATAAATCATAGTCAACCCACTAGTTTAGCAAAGTGGATTGAGCTGGATTGGATCAAGAAAAGCTCAACCCACAGACGAATCATATGACATTTTCAACCTCGATTAGCTGGTCATCCCTCTTTCCTAGATAATTCGGAATAATGGAACAATAGTTTTTTCGCTCTCTAAAACCTAAGTAAATATCAAGCATAAAATTTACTTATCATTGGGACCTCGGAACCTCAAAAACAGTGAATAATAACCTTCATTTGAAACTTTTGGAAGGACCGTCCCGGGCTCCAAGTTTCCCATTGTTTTTTTACCACTTGCTAGTTGCTATGGACCACAACAAGAAACTCCACGATCTGTTTCGGTCTCTAAAAACTTGTTTTTGTCCCTCTTACTGTCTCTTCAGAAGGACCGGAAAACAACGTTTTTTCAGAACCCTCTATAAACTTATTATCATCCCTCTTATGGGCTTTCCACCCCAAATCACCTAGTCTAGGTTCATATCTTGACCATAAGGGCACGTTGTTAAAAATTTGGCAACTTTTATACTAGGACTCCAGAAACTCAAAAAACAGTGAAGGCCTTCGTTAAAGGCTTCCAAAGGGGGCATCCCAGGCTCTCTCAGTTTTTCCCTGATTTTTTTACCATGTGCTATGAGCCACCATACGACTATTCACGGTCGATTTCAGCCTCTAAAAAATTGTTTCCATCCCTCTTATAGCCTTTTTCGGAAAAAGGGAAAAACAACCTTTTCAGAAACTTCTAAAAACTTGATATCATCCCTCTAATAACCTTTTCATCCCAAATTACCTAGTATGGGCTCATATGTTGACCATACAAACACCCAATAAAATATTTGGCAACTTTTTATTTCAGGACCTTGGACACCCAATAAATCTTGTTAATTATCCGGTTTATTCTTAACATTTTGAGATTTCGAGTGGAAGGGATGGCTATGGTGGTGGTTTCGGGTGGTCCTGCTTAAGCAAAAACCGTATAAATAGCAAGATTTACTTTGATTTTACAAGTTAAAATTTAAGAGGGTCCAAAATTGGAAAATGGGCATGAAAGTTGAGTCCATTTTTGGATTAATCAAAGTTCGGTCTTTTATTAGGTGAACGCCCATAGTTGGGATTATATTTATGAATTTTTCCTTAGTAAAATTCATATGTACCAAGATTATCAAAAAGTATTGTAGAAGAGTATAATGCAAAATGCTTAAAATGTAAAATCTTTTTACATGCAACCAAACGGAAAAAACTTAATGAAGATGAGTTTTCCAATGTAAAAGGTTTTCCATAAAAAACTTTCATCAGAAAATGTTTTACACTCTACCAAACGAACCCTTAATCATTTGTCGTTACCTAATTACCGCCTAAGCTCAAATAAACCACTTAACTAAGCCAGCCGATAAGGAGTGTTTAGAAGTTAGAGTTTTATGAGAGTTTTGGGGTGATAAAATTAGTTTTCAATAACCTCATATGAAAAACTTTATAAAAGAGTTTTTAGATGTTTATTTAATTATGCACTAAAGCACCTATTGCCAAAACATTTACACAAACTTATACGATTAGCTACTCAAATAAGATAATACAAACTACTTGTTAAAGCAGTAACTCAATCAGTTATAACCTCTAACTCACAAAGTCACAAACAAGGTCATGATCTTTTTAAAAATTAGTTTTTCACTCCAACTCTCTTCCAAAAACCTAACTACCAAGCACTCTAGGTGGAATTTCAAGAGAGTCAAAACACTCTTTTCCCTCAAACCTCTTTTTTTTTCAAACCTCTAATTGCCAAACATGTCCTTTACCTTTCCTAACCATTGCCCTCCCACATTTCATTATTTATTATTTATAAATCCACTTTCCCAAAGTCCGACAACATCATTGAAGACTTTTAATGCATCAACAAACAATCAGGAAGCTAGAACCACTGATTACCGATAGCCACTGAGACATGCTGCTGGAAAAGCACTTGCAAGAAGACGGTATCACCTTACATTTGACTAAAAATTCTACCGGTGATTGCAAAGGCTATTTCTATGAATTTATCCCTTTGCACCATCCATAAGAATTGGGATATGTCCAAAGGGATGGTCCTTTTCCATCTTCCAAGTATGCCATGGTTATTGACAATTTAATAATTTAGCAACTAACCATTTGCAAGCCGTACGACTTATCAAAAATAAATCATGGTTCAAAATTTGCATAAATGTATAAAGCAGCTACATACAAAATAATGCCAACAATAATACAAGTAACTACTATAATCTAGTCTAAAATTAAAACCACAGCTATCAGACAATTAATTTTCTTACAGATAGGAAAAAATGAACTATTCTACTCCTTGGTATAATGTTTATGAAAAGAAGAAACCTGACATTTTAAGTAGCTTTCCACCAATTGGCCAGAAGACAGTTATTCAGAAGGTTTTCTCTTCCCAAGAACTGAAGGTGTTTCAAAACGAGAGCCTCCCATTCTCCATTTCTTGAATGCTGCCATCGAAGACTGTGCTGAGTCACACACTGCAAACATAGAAAATAAACTCAGCACACAAACAGTGTTCAGGATAAGCAAATTGTATCTCGGGATGAGAGAATGAACTCACAGCGAGTCTCTTCTTTGGTTAACAAAGTAAAGGCTTTGTTAATGCAATGTAAGTTGCAGTATGGGCCTTGCTAATCACTTCCTTATACCTGTTCGTGAATGCATACAAGAGGAAGGATCCAATTGTTCTATTGCCAACCCTAATTAGTGTAAGAAATGAATCTGTAAGACTACTCCTAAACCTTCAAAAGCTGAGCTTATTAAAATGAATAAAAAACCCAAGAGACAACAGTCAGTTCAAAATAGAGTGACATCCACAAAAATCCCAAATAGGTTGGACAAGAAAGCACAGGCAACAAAAGCCAGATATCATATGCATCAGTAAGGACAAAAGGTATACTAACAATAAGCAGTTAACTTTTTAGTTGTCAGCCAATTCGGTTGGCTGATATGACCTTGCTTTAGTTATGCATGCAATAACGTGAGTGAAATTTAAACACTAACTACTTGATTGTTCAAACAACCAACAAGATTATTGACATAAATGTATGTTTGAAGATCTTTCTTCAAATAATTCTCAAGTTCAGAAAATTTGTCTAAATCTATCGTGAACGAATTCCATAATTGGGAAAACTTGTCTAATTTACAATCATCTTATAGTGAACAGATTCTCATGCTCTAATAAAAGTAAAAAATAAACACACACAACAGCAGCAACAACTTTATAATCTTACAAACAGCTTATTACGCAACACCAGCACTTGATCTTAACATGGTCAAATGTCAAAGACTCAAAGGATTGAACATAAACGTCACTTCCAAACAGCTACTTACAAAACACAAGTACTTGATCTTAACATGGTCAAGTGTCATTCCTCTAGAACCACTTTTAAGTTCCAACATTTTCGGGCAAAAACATGGTAAACAAATGAAATTGCAAAGTTCGATTCACCAGCCAATATATATAACCTAGACATAAGCGGTAACCTAAAAAAAGGATGTCATTTGAGGAAAAAGTGCCCTGATGCTGCTGCTTTTGTCTCAACATGATAAAAAGATGAGCATAAAAGGGCCTATCTGTTCTTATAGGGAAGGAAGTAGGAACAAGGTTGATTCGGATTTTAGACAAGCCTCCTTTATAATATTTCTGAGCAGATATGGAATAAGATATCCCTTTGGCCGGGATCAGAAATTAAGAAGACATCCAGAATTAAACGAGAACAGCGGATAGCGAAGTAGGTTAGGGAAGCAGACATAATGACAACTGCACCTCCATGCATCTTATTTGGACAAAGAGGAATATACAGAGGAGTTGAAGTAAGCGCTATGCAAGTAAGATTCAGCAGGTGGTATGTATTGAGTTCCCTAATCTTGTTGGTCAACAGGTATATCTTCTTACTTGCCTGACTTATCTTAGTTGGAATGAAGGGGGTTTGGTTCTCCATATGACATATGTGGTTTATTTAGCTGGGAAATCTGGTATCAAGGCATTTCTTCTGTCATTTAGAGTACCCCACTGAAGTGTGCCTGAGTTTTGAGCAGTCTTGTGCTCTATGGGCAATGCAAACACCCAGAGTAATGGAAACCTGAACTATATTTTTACCTGCTTTCCCCAAAAGCTCCCCCTCTTTAAATCTTGTATAATACTACTCATTTATCAACAGTAAGATAGCTGCGAGCCTGCGATAGATTGACAGAAACTACCCGGAACAGAACCATCAGCTGAGTAGCAAAACAGAGTTTCCACTTTGAAGTACCAAGTCATGAAAATGCGGTCCAATTGCAAAAAAAAAAAAAAAAAAAAACATGGCTTCATAACACAAAACTTTGACAAAAATCAGAGATTCTCTTTAGTAAATCAGATTTTGGAAATTTTGGTACTAACAAATTGAACTATGACCCATATTCTTCAAATAGTCTCACCTATTCCAAATCAATCAATTCACAGTAAACAGCAATCCCAACATTGAAACATAAGCTTCTTTCAAGTGACAACAATGGTCCTTAACCGGAATCTACTTGCTAAGCATATAAAAAGAGTGGAGTGGCCCATTAATTTGAATTTTTAAATTATTTTTTGATAATTAATGAAAAGATGATGTAATATCTTAGGGGCCGTTTGGTTGGGGTTATTCATCAAAGCCTCAAAGGGGATGGGAATCAACTGCCCCCATTCCCTTTGAAGTTGTTTGTTAGACAGTTTTTCCATTCCACATTCCTCGAGTCAAACACTTTACCTTTTCCCTCCCCCCCCCCCCCCCCCCATCTTTTGCATTCCCTTTCTCTGCTACCACACCACCACCATACTCTAACCTTAGCCACCACCAATCCACCACCTAACCCGCTCCTCTACCAATCCACCACCCATCCGCCCCTTTCCCATCCACTCGCCGCCCCTCTTCTCCCTAGGAACCACCACAATACCCTCTCAAAATCACCACATGCCCACTCGAAACCACCATAGCCCCACTCGAAACCAACCCCACCCACCCGAAACCACCCCTTGCTCCTTCACCACCCTTCCCCCTACCCCATCACTCCAACATCCCCTGCTTCCCCTCAAAATCGTCGTAACACCAACCCTAAACCTTGCACGTATGAAATTTCACACTAATTTTAAACTCTTGAAATGAATTTGGGGCTAATGGTTTGAAAGATAGGGTTTTATTTACCCCAATCTCGGTTGCTTTGGACGTCGGTGGGGTGGCGTACGATGAAGGAGGTGCAACGACGAAGAGATTGGGTGAATTTTGAGGGTGGTGAAGGTAGTTTATGGGGTGGGTACGGTTGTTTTTGCGAAGGTGAATTTCGAGGGTGGTGGTGTGTAGGCGGCTGCTTGCTGGTGGCGAGGAGTGGCGGACTGTCGGCGAGGTATCGGGGATGGTGTTGTGAATGGAGGCGGTGAGGTGGGTGGTGGTTATGGTAGTGAGGGATTGGATTGGGTGGTTGTGTGGTGGTGCTATAGTGACCTTTAATCCTATTCATTTGTAAAACAAACAACCTAATACATCTAATGGATTATCATTCCATTCTCCTTGTTTCCCTTTCCCTCAATTGAATCAAACGGCCCCTTAGATCCTTTCATTTTCTTGACCAGTCATTCTCATTTCTCAAGTAAATTTTTGGCACCAATCAAACGGCCCCTTAGATCCTTTCACTCTCTCCCTAGTATGGAGCTATACTACCCATATATTGGGTTTTATCTACCCATATATTGGGTTTTATCTACCCATATTTTGGATTTTATCTCTCCTTGTGAGAGTTTTAATTTGTTAATGAAGATTTGCAACAGATATCGATTCTACGTCTACAATCAATCGGGTCAAATTTTGCTCTATTTCAAAATTACAATAGATCGACAGACCCCCCCCCCCCCCCGCGTTCAAAGGTTGCATAGAACAGCGATGTGGAAGAGATATCGATCCATTGATTTTCAATGTTACTAATGTTCATTTTTTTTATAGTTAATGTTCATCGTTAGTTCATTTTAAATTTTGGATTGTTCTCAACTATTTTTCATTTTCACAAGTGCCAATGTTTATTCTATATTTGATCATTTAAATTTTTGAGTTGCATCAATATCCATAAGTGCCATGCTCATGGTAGACATAAATTTAAGATACACCTATTGTGGGACACGCACGATATGAAATGCAAGGGCAACAACCAAACAAGTTATCATTTATGCACATGTATTGGACATTTAGGATAATGCGTGGGGATGGCATTTCGACTCTGCCAACTCCGACTCCAATTTTAATAGGGCAAATTAGAATTACTCATAACAAGGATTGAACTCATGACCTTGGACATGAATTATAAAGGATGGCTCATAGCAAGGATTAATAAGATTTTCCCCTTTTAAGCTACTACATTATAAAATACAGTATTTATGTACTTGTACATACTTATAAGAAAGCTTATATGATTAGTCTCAGTGTGAACCTTTTGATGATATATTGTTGTATAAGTTTTACTTATACCTAATTAGATATATTATGTTTTATTTAATGATTAACGTCGTAACATGAGTAATATGGAGCAGAGGAAGGCATGAAGTATTGTGTTTGTTATTATTATTTTTCTTGTCACTACTATTATTACTAATACTTGTGCAGTTATGGATTAAACTATATTTTTGGCTTTAAACAATTTGAGAACGGACTACGAGATTTCAGTATAGTCCTCAAACCCTCGACCCATACAGATTTCGCATTCTTGAATTTGAATTGCGATCTTGAGGCTTCTGAATACTTTTTCCCGGTCTAGCGGAAGTAAAAAAACCATTATTGTTATTGTTATTATTTCAACTCCTGTAGTTCGCCGCTTGTTAATAAGTTGATAATGTAATATATTAATATATTAATTTGTACAGTTTACGTAGTTATCGAAATGTAAAGATTAATTTTGTGGGTGACGATATGGAATGATTAATTTTGGTTCATGTAGCCGACCCTAATTTTTTTAAGGATCTGATTCATTGATTGACATAGTTATCAATATTATTATTATTGATATCGATGTTTGTATATATGCATTTATAAATTAGACTATTGTTTATATTTGTATAAATGCATCCATAAGTTTGAATGATATGTACGTTTGTTGTTATGTGTTCATAAAATGAAATACAAACAAAATGTTTGTTTCCGTGCATTGATAGATTAGATTATTGTCTATTTTTGTATCTATGCAATCGTAACTTGAATTAATATTGATGTTTAGCTCTATATTTGTATGTAAACCCCAAAACCTATACCCTATACACTTGTTCACTCTAAAACCTTAAATTAACTTATACTACCTCCAGTCCATCAAATAACAACAACAACAAAGCCTTCATTCCAAATTAATTCGGGGTTGGCAAGACATGAATCAATATCAAGAGTCGCAAAAGTCATCAATAGAAATCTTGCTTCACTTTTCCCTGTTTGACACTAAATGTTCTTCAAGTACCAACACCCTCATATCTCCATTTTAACAATCCTCATCCAAATTTGCCATGGTCTTCCTCTACCTCTCCTCCTCCCCTCTCATTGCCACCCTTCCAACCTCCTCACCGGAGCATTACTCAGTCTCCGTCTTATATGACCAAACCATCTTAGCCGATTTTCCCTCATTTTATCTTCAATAGAAGCACCTCCCAACTTCCTCCTAATTACCTCCTTTCGTATTTGTCCTTTCTAATATGCCCACACATCCAACGTAGCATACAAATCTCTGCGACACTCATCCTATGGAGGTGGCAGTACTTCAAAGCCCAACATTCGGTCCCGTAAAGCAATGCTGCTCTAATGGTTGTGCGGTAAAATTTTCCCTTCAATTTATTGGCATACCAAACCAAAAACTCCCTTCCACTTCAACTTACCCAATTTAATCATGTGGTCCACATTTGTGTCCAATTCACCATCCTTTTGGATAATGGATCCTAGATACTGAAAGAAATCCGAGCATTGAATACTCTTTCCATCCAACTTAATTGAGCTTGTCGTCATGTTCCTTGTCCCACTAAATACACACTCCATATAGTCCATCTTACTTCTACTCAACTTAAAGCCTCGTGATTCCAACGTTCTTCGCCACAATTCCAACTTGTTTTCCAGTACTTCTTTCAATTCATCGACCAACACAATATCATCCACAAACAACATGCACCAAGGGATACCATCTTGAATTCAACTTGTCAATTCGTCCATAACTATGGCAAAAAGATAAGGGCTAAGTGTAGAACCTTGATGCACACCAATAGTAATATCAACACTAGTTCGTACACTCGTGCTAACCCCCTCATACATATCTTTAATAATATAAATATATTTCTGTAAGATACCTTTCCTCGTAAAAGCCCACCATAGCACTTTCCTTGGTACCTCACCATAAGCCTTCTCCAAGTCAATAAAAGCCATATGTAGGCTTTTCTTTTCCCCCTTGTAGTGCTCCATAAGCTGCCTCATGAGATGGATTGCCTCGATAGTTGACCTTCCTAGCATAAATCCAAACTGATTCTTCGAAATTTGCACAAATTTTCTCAACCTCAATACAATAACTCGTCCCCAAAGTTTCATGGTATGGATCATTAGCTTGATCCCTCTATAATTAGCACAATCTTAAACATACCCTTTATTCTTATACACCGGGACAATGGTGTTCTTCCTCCATACCATGGGCATCTTATTATTTCCCCATATCTTATTATTAACCACTCAATTCCTTTATCTCCCAAACATCTCCAAACCTCAATAGGCATACCATCCGGCCCCACAGCTTTCTTTGACCCCATCTTTTCCCCCTTTTGAATCCTCTTCATAAAATCCAGATTTACCATGTCATGAGTGATAGCTACACCCTCAATCTCTGGGTCCCAACCCTCATTAAATAAGACCTTCATCTACTCTTTATCTTGTTATCATCAACAAACACTCTTTGATCAACATCTTTCACACACTTAATCGCCCCTATATCCCAAGTTTTTTGGTCTCTCATATGAGCGATTCTATAGATGTGTTTCTCCCCTTCTTTAGTATTCAACCTGACATAAAGGTCTTGGTTTACCTTTGCTCGTGCTTCTTAAACCGCTTTTTTAGCTTCTCTTCTAGCTTGTTTATACCTCTCAAAATTATCATCTTTTCTAGATTTTCCCAGCCTTCTATAGCACTCCCTCTTGTTCCTGATAGCTTGTTTTACCTCTTCATTCCACCAAAATGTGTCCTTACTTGGTGTCATGCTTGTTCCTTTGGATTCTCTAAAAAGTTCCTTTTGCCACATCTTTTAAACATTATTCCATTTTTGTCCAAACAAAATATACATCTGATACCATACCCACCGACCAAATATCTGTACCAACCGTTTTCTCCACAAATTCTAGTTTTTTCTCTCCTTGAAGCTTCCACCACATTATTCGAGGTTCCAAAAGTGGCCTTTTTCTCCTTAAGCATTTCTTTCCTCGGAATTTTAGCACCACCAACCTATGTTGGGTGACCACACTCTTACCAAGGATCACTTTACAATCAATAAAACTCTTTCTCCAATTCCTCACTAAGAAGAAGTCTACTTGACTTGCATGATCCACGCTCCTTATAAGTCACTAGGTGGGTTAGTCTTTTCTCGAACCAAGTGTTCATTATACCCAAGTCATAAGCCAAAGCAACGTCCTGAATATCTCTTCCCACCTCATTTCTCTCCCCAACACCAAACCCTCCATGCACACTTTCAAAGCCCTCCCTATTGAGCCCCACATGCCCATTAAAATCACCACCAATAACCAATTTCTTTCTTGTAGGTACCAGCCGCACAAGCTCCTCAAGATCTTCCCAAAACTCATCTTTAATAGACTTATCCAATCCAACTTGTGGTGCATAGGCACTAACAATAGTCACAACCTCATCTCCCAACAACACTTTGATGCCCATAAAACGATCGCTCTTTCTAAACACCTCCACTGCATCATTGCTATATACCTTATCCATGAGAATATACAATCCATTTCTTCGCGAGTTAGCGAGTCAGTATCGAAATACCAGGTTAAACCCATCTATTTCCCTTGCCTTTTGTCCAACCCATTTAGTCTCCTGCAAACACGTAATGCTTATTTTCCTTCTCTTCATAGTCTCCGGTCCATCAAATGTGCATTTTTTTGGCACATTCTCCTAGGCATTTTTTGTTAATTGTAATTAGTAAAAAAAAGGGGTAAGTTAAAAACAAACAATTAGGGAATATCTTAGACAACACCATTCACCCATGCCGACAAAGGCTGCCTGGTATGGCTACCACCAAACCCCACCTCATCTGCCAGCATCCACGATTTGGGCTTTGATTTGGGGGATTTTGATTTTCGAAAATCAATTTAGAGGTTCGAAAATTGAAAACCGATTTGGGGGTGGGGGTTTTGAAATCGAAAATCGATTTGGCTTTGGTGGTTTTGATTTGGGGGTTTCGAAATCAAAAATCAATTTGGGGGTTTCAAAATTGAAAATCGATTTGGGGATTTTGACTTGGGGGTTTTGATTTGGGGGTGGGCGATTTAGTGTTTCTAGGTTTCATGGTGGTGGTTTCAATTTGGGGGTTTTGTGGTTGTGGGCGATTCAGGGTTTCTGGGTTTTGTGGTGGTGCATGATTTTTGAATTTGTGGTGGTGTTGGGCGATATAAGGTGGTTGGGGGTTTCGGTTTGGGGTGGTTGTGGTGTTGTGGTGGTGGGCGAAAGGGTGGTTGGGGTTTTTGGAGTTTTGATTGGGTAGTTGTGGTGTGCGAAAGGTGATGGGTGGTGGGCTAGTGTAATAATTTATTGAAGATGAAAACAAACCAAAAAATTTATTTTAAATAATTAAAATAAATTAAAAAATATAAAACCAAAACTCACCTAAATCCTAATTCATTGTTGTGCACTTGTGCCATTTCTCAATTCATTCACCTTGAGACCTTCGTCTCTATTTCTCTTTCTCTTTATCCCCTTTTCGTTTTACTTCTTAAATCCCCCCCCCCAAAAAAAAAAAAATTAATAATAACAACAAATAAATAAATTGCTCTTTAGTCTATTCAACTTCAGTCTTTTCGTTTCGTTCTTTAGGTTAGTGTCCTCCATTTATTTGCTCTTTTATTTTATTTTTTATCTATTTGAGACGTTGCTGTTGTTCTTTATGAGTTGTTGGTTGCTGCTTTACAGCACTGCTGCTCTTTTATTTGCTAATTATTAGGTGTTGTTGATTTCTGTTCAATTGTTGTTCGAACTATTGTATTTACTGGTGTATTTGCTCGAATTGTTGTTGTTTGAATTCGATGAGCTGTTGTTTAATTAGTTCGAATTTGCAGAGTTTCTTTGGAATTTTCAAATTGCAGTTTGCTTGTATTAGTCATCCCCAATACTTATTTTTCCTTTACTGCCAGATAGTGGACTTTGTGATTATTGTGAACCTAGGTTAATTTCTACAGAACACCTTATGATTAATTATTTTCAGCAGATTTTGGTCTTTTAATCAGAGAATCATGTTATTAATCCTAAACTATTAACATAAAACATTTGTGATATCAATATATGCTTGTTCAGTCAATTAGTCAATTAGATGTTTTGTTTACATCTAATTTCATATTTATGAAATTTTTATTTGAACTAAACTAATAATGTTGATACTTGATTCATATTGTCTTAATTTACAGGTTCATGGACTAATGGTGAAGCTAAGTTGGAGTACTTAAAGAAGATTTCATGGAATAATGGTGATGCTAAGTCGAGAATACTTTTAAAAAGATTGAAGAATTTAGTTGTAATTTTTCTTTTTTAGGTTTTATGTAGGTTGAATAATTAGAATTTGAATTCTTTGGTTGTAATATTTAGTTGATCAAACATAATGCTTATGATTGATGAATGAGCATTAGTATGAATGATGTGATTTGACAAGTTTATATGGTAAACAAATGAATGTAAAACATGTGGTCGGAGTCGGACAGCGCAATCGGAGGTTGCTAAATTAATCAGAGTCGAACTCGAGGGGTGGTTGCGGAGTCAGCATCAGTTGTCAGAGGCAAAAATTGCTTCCTACTTAAGTCAGAGTCAGATTCTAGATAATACGCTACGAGTCCAACCCGCTGCCATCCCCAATAACGTGTATGATAACTTTCATCCCCTTCTTTTTGTGAAAGATAACTTCATGTATGTTGTACATACACATGGGTCAATTAAATGGAAAAATTAAGGTATGCGAAGAGATATAATCATATATCAGCCAGACCATTCACAATTCTTTGCCTGATGATAACAAATTGACAATGGTGGTCAAGTAGTCAAGACAGTAGGGCCCCAGCTGTGGAGGGTAACGAAAATCGTTTTGAAGGTGGCACTGTGGTAGGGGTAGAAAAAGAGGCTTATTGACTACTTAGGAGGTGAGATTATTGGCTACTTAGGAGGTAAGATTATTGGCTACTTAGGAGGAAAGACCGTACGAGAGACAAATTCAAAGGGGAGGAGACAGACAAAAAAGAGAAATAAAAATAAACACTCTTTTTAACTTTTTAAGCGGTTTGGTAGATGGCAGGTAACTACAGTATCTTTATGAAAAGACACCAAATAAAAGTCTAAAGTTTGAGAGTCTTGGGACTATGGTGAGTTCTTCAACTTTGTGAGATAATTGACAGCAGGGATTGATAAAAGTAGTGACATAGTTTGGACAATTTTGGACTTTTTGTTGTCACAAGTATTTTTTTTATTAAAAAACACCAATATTAAATTCAAATATATATGCAAAACCTATTAGGAAGAGTTCAATAGATTGTTGGAGTGATTTGGTTGACTATTTAAGGCATCACATTCCTTAATCTTTATGAGATAATCAAAAAGGCGTTGTCAATAAAAATTTTGAACAAAAAGCATACAATGGAGGCAGTCCTTATAAAACATTGACATTCTTCTAAAAATTTTCAAACATTTAGGTTCTTTGCCACATATTTTTATGGTGACAAGGAAGAAAGCCTAAAAAAAAGATCCTACTTAATATGTACAAAGCACCTTGACATCATATGCAATTATGCAAACAAAGCTATGCTTCTATTTAGGTGGAGGACGCAGAATTTACAAGCTAAAGCCTTTTAGAGCATGAAACAACCATTTAACGTAATTCAGTTGAGGTAAGCATTTTGAACAAATACTAGGGTTCCTCGCAGTCAGTCAGAACATGCAGATGTGCAATGTTTAGAAACCACACGATAGGTGAAGTCACATTCAACGAAAACCCAAAAAAGCAGGAAGAACTTACATCGGTGCTATCTTGCATCCTATTTCATAAAAATATTGACATGGATTCCGAAGATCAACAGACGCAGGATCAACCTGAATTTCCTTCCTTGTCCTAGATTATGAAAGAAACAAGTAGCAAGATTTAAATTAAAATTCATGCATGTCACCCTATAGCTAAACAAATTCACTCACTATACTAATCAGAATTATAGGTAAGGCACAATGCACTACTTAACAACTTGCTAATGCAAAATTCATTTACATTTGATTAAAGCAAGGAGGAATGCTCATGACCACTGCCTGCCTGGTATGTAATTCATGTGCGAGCCAGAAAGGCAACTCCACTTTTGCTCCCTGTTCAATCTGAAAATATAACCAGGAAAGAACAACTCAAAAAAAACAAATCTGGGAACAAATAATAAGAATACACGCATTTCAAGTCTTTTCATCAAAACCCATTCTTTCCAAAAGCTTACATTGTTCGTTTCAGAACTAGGGTCAAGGAGTCCCACTCCAGTTGCAGACTTCTGGAACACCACTGGAATGAACTTTAAGAAAATCAAAAGAAAAATAAATAAACGATTGCGGATATGTGGACTAGCATGTTGTACTTGACGCATGATCTGCATCAATACATAGGAAGATTCAAACAAGAAGAGATGAGTATTTACCTCCTCCTTCGAAAGGATATCATCAAAGCAATGGTAATTTGCCATAAACAAGCTCATATTTAAGACCCTACAAATATAAAATAAAATTAAGCAAGGAAGTATGCAATTGAATATAGTTCCGAAATAATAAATTTCTCAAAAACATTGTTACGTTCCATAAGAGAGACTATTCAGCAAATAACAACTTAATGTAAAGATACAATGATTAATACAGCAAAGTAACTAGATACATCTCAAAAATCCAATTATAACACTAACTAATTCGTTAATGCGCAATATATTCGATAAGTTTGAAGCGTGCTACTGATAGGTCACTTGAAGTGTTTCAAGGCACAACAGTACAACACATTCAGGTTTGCACTTAGCATTTTGCAGATAGCTAAGTACGCATACACAAATCACAAAGAAACCAACTTTGCTTATGCAAAAATATCTACTGATAATTCCAATTACTACTAATTCAAGATCTACTATACTGGTGAGTGAAGGCGGTCGAAGCTTAAATTGAATGCAAATAATATCTTGGTAAATCATTAGCATCAAGCATTCATCAACGAGCAATACATTATAATCTAAAATTTCTAATCAAAGAACAAATTTCCTCCTCTAAACTCCGTGTTCAAACACCAACAAACTTTTTAAAGTTACAACGAGTAATAAATTACAGCAATAACAAATAAGTTTACCATAGAATATTGAATTGGCAACTGTTGAAACAAGCATGCTAGGGAAAGAGTTCGAAGTCGAAGAACGAGATTTAAGGACCGAGCATACAAGAAAGAGGTTTTTCCGATTTGACAGACCGCCTTTACGATTTCCTGTGAAGATTATTAGGCATCAGCAATTTTGAGGTAAATACTTGCAATTTTGCTTAGTTAACAGTATATATAACTTTAATTATAGTCCAAAGCAAATTATAACAATAGAGAAGGATCATTTACTATGTTCATTACTTAAATTTTGAAACTATTAATAAAATCGAAACCTAATCATTGCGAAATTTCTTCATGCAAAATCCATCAATTTTGCGAAAACATAAACCCTAGAAATTGAAATTAAGTTAAAATTCTAACAATGAATCGAAAAACAAATGAAATTGAAGACAATGAAAGAGAAAACCACTTACAAAGCAAAATTATTGTCGAAATCATTCAAGCAAACAGAATTAGGGCTGAAATTTTACGAATTTTATCTTGGAATAATTACCTTAATTCAATGGCTTTTGGTGGAGAATTTGATATCAAATGTACTTGAGTTTGTTTGGATTTCGTCTAGAGTTACATGCATTGAGCTTTGATTACAGAGCAAAAATGGAGATTTGTAGAAAAATGGCGTGGTTTTTGGGAGGGAAAATTATGATAAAGATTTTTTTTTTCCCAATTATTATGACATGTTGACATGTAAGTTATAGCGATGTTTTAAGTTATAACACTTGCAGTTCAGTTAAGATCCAAATAGTTTAATATACCTTCAATCAATTCAGCCTCGATCAACACAATTGAATTTAGTTCGGCTCTTTTTAAATTTTGCTAATTATTTCTTTCTAATATTATTTGTTCTTGATATAATATTTTTTTTTGATAATATTATATGTTCATATATATTATTTTGTTCATACTGTGCAATATTTTTGTTTGCAATATTATCACTATTATGTACTTACCTTTGTTTTGTTGATATTATTATTAGTGTATTCACAATATATTTAGAAACATTATTTTTTTTTTGTTTTATATATATATTTATTAGGTTATAATTTTCAAAAAAAAAAAAGATGAAACTATCATTCAACAAATGGAATAAAAATAAAAGTAGATTATTATTCACACATATATGAATATACCACATAAGTGGATTATCATTCACAAAAATATGAAACTATTTTGTATGAAAATGTATTACTATTTCACAAAATATAAACTACAATCACAAAATATATTATATTAAAATTATTACTATGTTATTATTCCATGGTTAAAAATCATTAATATTCCATATTTAAAAATTATCAATCCATAGTTAAATCATATTTAAAAATCAATAATCATAGTGACCCATAAATATCATAGTTAAAAATTAATAATTATAGACAATCAATAGTTCAAAATCAAAATCAATAGTTAAAAATCAAAATCCATAAAAATCTTAATTAAAAACCATTAATAGTTAAAAATCATTAGTCCATTAATAATCCAAAATTTAAGAATATTAACCCATAATAAAAACTTGCAGTATTGCTCTATTCAATTCAATTCAACTTCAATTAGTTCACTTCAATTTAATTCATCTTCAATATGCTCGATTCGATTATGTTCAGTTGTTCTAAATTAGCCCCGTGCCGTCAACCCACCTTTTAATTTATTTATTTTTTTTGACGAGGACATACCCTAACCCTATTTCGAACATTAACCCCATTTTCGCGGTGTTGACCAAAGTGTTTTCATTTTGACATCACAATTACACACCTCCCTTCATTTCTGTCCAAAAATTTCCCTCTCTGTGTCATTCACTCCTTAGTTATATTGCAATCATCCTCGTCTAAATTTAATTTACTCCTTATTTTGCAAACATCGCACCTCATCTCACCACAATTTATCCTTCCCCTATTAACAACCAACTCTCAAAACCATAGAAACCCTTAATAAAAAAAATGGGGGACAACACCCCTAGAAAGAGCAAACGACGTCGTAAATCTAAAACATCTGAAATCCTAGACTCCTCCCTATAAATTTTCCAATTTTTTTTTCCCAGAAATTCGGTTTTTGAAGCACTGCAATTTCTCAACAAGCTCACTACTAAGGTATATTTCTTTCTTGTCAAGTCTCATTTGCTTGAGAAAATCTCAAATTCAATTTAAAAGCTGAAATCCGTTTATTACTATGGATTTTACAACTAAATAACTTCCACTACCTGGATTAGTTTACAATTTGTGTGGAAAATTAATTCGAAGTTTTTAGCGAACGATGTCAAATTAATCTGAAATGTGGTTGATATTCATGTTTTTGCTACTTATATTCATTTATACATGTCTTTGCTATGAATTCACAAAATTATGGATTGCTTGTAATTTTTTCATTCAGTGAAATATTATTGTTATGATACCGTATTTCGTGCTAATCTTATGCCTAGTATATATAAACTATTGAAAGCTCATTTAGTGATAGTATATTTGGAACTAATGAGGGGTGATATGAGGTTTTGTAGGGAATGCCAATATTAGTATATGTTACTTGCACCCTCTCAAACTTATGATATGAATTAACTTATCGAATGAACTAGGTATATGTGATCCATGGGGAGCACAAACATTGATTTTTTATTCTTATTTTGGGACCGAATGTTGGGCTTTAAAACATTGTCACGTTCATAAAATGAATGTGGCAAAAATGGGAATGCTGGATAAAATAAGGACTATGATTCTTCGACACCATTATATACCAAATAATTGTGTTATATCTTGTTGGCTGGACATGATGCTATAGTGTTTTTTTTTTTTTTTTTTATTAAAACTACTTTTTTCTACAAAATGGTCGAGTTCAGCACTTTGATACTCGTATCTGAGTGGACACTTAATTCGTCATGTCTCACTAACGTAGATAAGGAAAGATATTAATAGGAAGAAGGTAGGGGTTGCATCTTTTGAGGATAAGATGAGGGAAAGTTGTCTATGTTGGTTTGAGTATATATAAGACAGAAACCCTAAGTAACGCACCAATAAATAGGTTTCATGAATGGCAGAATTTTGTGCAGGTGATTGGTGGAGGAATATCGAATCAAACTTTGATGAGGATAGAATTTGGTGTAATAGGGAAGAGTGGAGGGAAAGGATTTATGCAGATCACTTTTGTGACTCCTTTTAATGATTCATATTTAATTAATCCCATTTTTTTTTTTTTTGGACTAAGGCTTTGTTGTTGCTTTGAGTAGTTTGATATTTGTCTTTCCTCTGATTTTTGTCATTATCTTGCACATTATCCTGAATCTAATATGTCTATGAATGCTCTATGGGTTGGAATGCTTTTGCACATTTGCCTGGTCAACTATCGAGAAGTCTAAGGAAAGAATCAATAACTCTTTTTGCTAATCAGTGTATCTCAAATGTGGATTGGTTGTACCCGGTGTGGGAATGTGCTGTAATTCCCTCTGTTGTGCATGCCGTATACATCTTCATGGTTGTCTTCAAAAGGCCGGTTAATATCCCAGATTGAGAATTGTATACCTAAACAGTGGAGACAAGGTGTCGTACATAATGAAATGCAACAAAAACAATTGCTAAAGTTAGATACTCTTGGACAGACACCAACTGAAACTGAGGATAAATTGATGTTTCTTCCTTTGCTTACATCTTTAAAAGAATGTATTAGCCGTGGTGATCTTGGCAAAGCATTTAGAACCTTCTCTTTGATTCAGCTTAATGTTGCCACTTCCGCTTCTTATGATCTAATCCTACAACCGATATCCTCCCTACTTTTAGCATGCTCTAAGCTGAAGTTACTTCAACAGGGTAGGCAAATCCACACTCAGATAATAACTTTGGGTCTAGATCAACATAAGTACTTTCTGCCAAAGCTTGTCACGTTATACTCAACTTTCAATTTATTCCAAGAGGCACATTTGATTGTTGAGAAATCTAATTTTCTGCATCCATTGGCTTGGAATATCCTTATATCAGCCTATATAAGAAATGGACTCTCAAATGAGGCTCTCTCTACTTATAGAAAAATGTTGAGTTTTGGGATCACACCAGATGAATTTACATACCCGTCAGTAATTAAGGCATGTGGCGAACAATTGAATCTTGGCTTTGGTAGGGAAGTTCATAACTCTGTATCAGCCAGCCAGTGTGGGGAGTCTTTGTGTGTTCAAAATGCATTGATATCCATGTATGGAAAATGCGGAGAACTCGAGGTTGCTCGTTTTCTGTTCAACAAGCTGCCAAGCAGAGATTCCTTTTCATGGAATTGTATGATTTCTGGTTATGCTTCTAAGGGTATGTGGGAAGAAGCATTTGAGCTGTTTGAGAATATGCGGCTTGAGAATGTTGAATTGAATATCATAACATGGAACACCATTATTGGTGGATGTCTGCGAACTAGAAACTACTTGAGAGCACTTGGTTTGCTTTCTCAAATGAAAGGCTGTGGTGTCAATTTGGATGCTGTTTCCGTGGCAAGTGGTTTGAGTGCTTGCTCTCACATTGAAGCTATAAATGTAGGGAGAGAGATCCATGGCTTTACTATACGGGGTGGCTGTGCCAAATTTCTGAATGTCCAGAATGCATTAATCACCATGTATGCATGGTGTCAAGAGCATAAGCATGCACATATTGTGTTCCGACAAATGGAAGAGAAGGACATAGTGTCGTGGAATTCAATAATTTCAGGCTATGCACATTTTGAGATGTATGAGGAAGCTTCCTTCCTTTTTAGAGAGATGTTACTTTGTGGCTTTAAACCAAATTATGTTACTATAGCAAGCATTCTTCCCCTGTGTGCAAGAGTAGCCAATTTGCAACATGGAAAAGAACTCCATTGTTGCATCATCAAGCATCAAGGTTTCGGTGAGCATTTGTTATTATGGAATGCTGTGGTTGAGATGTATGCCAGAGCAGCAAAAGTTTCTGAGGCTAAAACAGTGTTTGATTCATTGACTAAGAAGGATGTTGTCACATATACTTCTTTGATAACTGGCTATGGAATTCTAGGAGAAGGAAAACTTGCATTAAAGCTATTTGAGGAGATGAATACTTTTGGAATTAAACCTGATCGTATAAATATGGTTGCAGTTCTATCAGCATGTAGTCACTCTGGTCTTGTGGTCCAGGGTCAGCTGCTGTTTGAAAGTATGTGGAGTGTGTATGGTGTAAGCCCCTGTTTGGAACACTATGCTTGTATGGTTGACCTGTATGGAAGGGCTGGGTTATTTAAGAAAGCAGAAGAGGTCATAAAAAGGATGCCTTGTGAACCAAGTGCTGATATGTGGGCTACTCTAATCGGAGCATGTCATATCCATCGGAACACAGATCTAGGTGAATGGGCTGCTGAGAAATTGCTGGCATTGAGGCCTAAAAATCCAGGGTACTATGTGTTGATTGCTAATATGTATGCTGCTGCTGGTTGCTGGGACAAGCTGTCAAGAGTTCGGACATTTATGAGGGGTTTGGGATTGCTAAAGACCCCAGGCTGTGCTTGGGTTGATATTGGAAGTGGTTTTGAATCATTTGTGGTGGGGGATCCATCTATGGAACTATCACATGAGATATATCCCTTGCTGGAAGAGCTGAATGAGCACATAAAAGATGTTGAATATGTGGCTGAGCATGTTATAGAATGCGATTTGTGAGGGTATTGAGCAGTAAAAGGGTTACTTGTGGCAAGGATCTGGCTAGTCATCTTGGTTGGTGGAACTATTTTCTGGTCAAGCTGGGGAAACAAATATTGGTCCTATCTTCTGCTAATTGTTCGATGATTTCTCTGTCAAGCTTGGCAACTATTCACTGTATGCTGCTCATTCTTTTTACTCGCCAGTTATTTAGTGACAATTTTAGATGGGTTTCAGCATCTTTATAAATTTGACATGTCATGTTGTTTTGCAGCTTCAAGGACGGCATCCAATAGATGTTCCACCAGATACAGATATGTACTGCACTCCTTCCTTGACAGGTTGGTGAACTTCCTAAATTTTGACTAGCCCAAATATCTGACTTTGGGCTTGCTTTGGTTGAGTTATAAGAGACTGACTTGTGTTTCTATGCGTCTTGTGTCACATTGTGCTGCAAATTTAGCTCCAGGATAGGTTATCACCGTTGAGGCTTATCACTTACTGTTTGATTGATAACATGGTTAATATGAGCATGCTTTGAGGAGGATAATTCGTTATGTAGTAATAGATTGATTTATTAGGTAATGTTTGCTTTCCAGAAGTCTAAACAAATTCTCATGAAATTCTATTCGAGGCCATTCTTCAGAGAAGCTGTTATGTAATTGTTGTTACAGAGAGCTTCAGCTTTGATGCTCGTTAAACACTACATAAGCAAAACACTTTAGAGATCAATCATGAATATTAGGTAAAAGTGGAACTAAAAGCCAATAAATACTGGCTGGTTGGCTGAGCTTGAATTATGTGTACCACTAGAATTTAGATTGTAAGTGGAATGAGGTGGAAAAGTGAAGTGTCATGACAGCTTGAGCGTACTAGCTATGGCTACAAGAGAATGGGTTTGTCACTTTGTCCCACAGTTAGAGTGTCTATTTAAAATTTAAAGTGACTAAAACTCCCTCAGTATACTTCAATGATTTGATCTAAATAAAGAGATTCGGTTTCATTTTTTCCTTGCACTAATTAATAGGTTTGTTAATATGCTGTACTTCAGAAGAACTGAAAAAATAATGGAAGTTTAGACCTACGTCATTGTATCTATGAGTGAGTCAGGGAGTAAGGTGATGGAATATAGAGAAACAAAAATGAAAGGATTAGGAAGAAGAATGGTTTTATGTATAGTAGTTGTTAAAGATGAAGGAAATAAGAAACTTTAGAAAGGATATGGGTTGAAGAAATGACACTCTTCTAGTTACTGGTTAGTGTTCAGCTTCATCTAGAGTGCATGATGAAAGTGATTGAATGAAGCGCATTAATAGTAAGCAAAAGGGTAACTATTAGGATGCTTTGTATGAGAGTTATAGGGACCGGTGACATGGAAGATAAAAGGCTTTCTTTGGAAGATGATTCTGGGTCTAGTTGTTAGTTTTGTCGAGATTTTTGAATTGATCGGAAACAACCAATCATTTCTAAGGGAAGAGTGTGTTTGCGTAGAGTGGAAATGACGGTCTTCAAGGGTAATATTGAGGAGCAGTGTGAGAGAATATTCAAAATATAGTGAGACTGTGGATGGTGCTGTGGTTGTGAGATGAATACTGCACCCAACATTGAAGAGAGCTTGGGTATGCTGTGCTTCAACTGTTGAATGGATTGGTGTGATATTGGTCTTCACCTGCGCCACGTAGTGATAGCAAGTAAATGAATGATTCTGAAATACTTTTAGGTGCTCAGTGGAATGTAATTCAACTGATTAGCTCTTCCCCTTACTCTCTATCTTTTTTTCCTTGCTGTTTTGGTATATGGTAGTTGTTTTGCTGCTTTTGGTATCTGGCAGTTAAGTGAAACTATCCAATCATCCATGTTTTGTTTATGGATGTCTCTTCTTACCCTACGTTTGATGTTATTAATGTTATCAATCTATTTAGTAGATGATAGTCTGAAGGAATTGATTCAAAGGCTTAGTTTAATTTTATAGTTACCCAATGACATGGCCAATGATTCTTATATATATAATTGTTTATAACATATTAGTTATCCCAATTCACAGAGACTATTCAAGCCACAGATTTATAGCTTTTGTTTTTGTGCTTAATGGAGCTTTTTATTTGGTTTAACATGTTCTCTTTAGGTCTTTATATAATGTATTCATACTCCCGGAGCACTGTATAGTTATTCCGAACTGATGTTTTGACTTTATGTTTTCAGGAACCTTCGTACATAGTGTACAGGAGCTTACCAATTTGGGCTAGCAGTATATAAACTGAAAACGTTTGGGCCTAGGACCTACTATTGGGTTAGATTGAAATGCAAGTATACAGAGCTTAAAGTACAGAAATTTGAAATTTACAGGCTAATCACTAAGTACTGTTTTTGTTTCCTACTAGGTGATAGTGGCCCTAAATCTTTCCTCCAGCCATCTTCTAAAACGGATCCTATCTTCGAGCTTATATTAATCCTGTGCCATCTATACATCAGCTTCCTGAATCCATGAAGTGTAAAATGCCAGCGTAAAAAGGGATGATGTGAATGGCCAAATGCAGTCCAAGGCAGATCCTATAACCAGCACCAAACTGAATCATCTCGAATTCCTGACCAATTTGACATAAAGACATCAATTTCAGATCCTCAAAATCTCTATTGGATCAAAACAGTTGGGTTCGCAACAAACTTGTATCTCTGCCGACTGCCTTTATATTGATCAGAACTCGCCTTTCTTGGGCCCAGTAAAGTTGAAGAGCTACACCTTAGTATCATCATCATCAGGCAACAGAGTTGGTGCTGGCAGATCAGCGCTAAATCAGGTTTTTATACTGAATTTCTGTATTCAGCAATTTTTTTGGGTGCATTAAATTTTAAATTTGTCATCCTCACTTACAAGTGAATCAATCTGAATCTATCTCTATCTATACTCTATAGTAAAAGGCATTTGTAACACATGGATAGCCTAGTCGTTGTTGCTGATTAATGGCAGAATTAAGTTGGCGATATGAAAATAATTCAAATATGCTGTATCAAATGATATTCTTACACTGCCTGTGATGGAAGTTAATTCATAAAAATAATGATAAACAAATGACAAGTCATAGGCTTTTGGATCAAAGAAATGGAACTATGGTAGTAATAGCTAACGTGACCTGTTAATTATGAGTGTCATAAAACTTTTTTTCTATAATTGTATATGGAAGTATAGCTTGTGAAAGCTTATAGCAAAAAAAGAAAGAAACTTGTAAGACCTTTACTGCAGACAGCTGTAACAGCTTTGATTAAATTGTCAAGTTTGAAACTATATAAGCAGATGATGATCCTCTATAGAGGTGAGTCGTGGGAGCATAATTCCGGTGTAATTTAAGTTGTGGAACGTGAAGGTTTGAGAGGAGCTGAGACTTCTGTTACAAATGTTGCTAGCAAAAGTGAGTGGAAAACCTTATGGTATTCGCATTTTCCTCCCAAGATAAGGATGTGGAATTTCGGATGGGCGTTTTACATGGGGGCATCACTGTGAATGAAAACTTACAGAAAAGAGGTATTGAGGTGGATGTGAGATGCCCTTTATGTGGTGAGTCTGAATAAAGTATTGTACATATGCTTTTTAGGTGCCGGGAAGCAGAGTTGATTTGGCTATACTCCCCTTTGAGTTTAGAATTTGAAGCAGTTATGTTCACTTGTGCTAGAGACTGGATCAATTCTCTTGCTCATAAATACCTTGAAATTTCTTGATGGAGCCTTATTTGGAGTGTGGCGTGGCGAATTTTGCTGAAAAGGAACGCATGGATTTTTCAAAAGCTGAGAACCTCTGTTCAGCAGATTGTTCTTAAGGCAGTTAGTTTGGTGGGTGATTTAAGGAAAGAAAACAAAAAGAAGCCAGTTTTGAGGGGCCAACTTATAGGTGGTAGTATTTTGAAAGAGCCTGAGAACGGATGGTACAAAATAAACTCGGATGCTGCTGTTTTTATAGGGAGTAAAATCGGCTTAGGAGTGGTGGTTAAACATTATGTTGGGGATGTTATGGCTGCTATGTATTGGTGTGTAGAAGATCAGATTGTAGATGTTGCAGAGGCTTTAGCAGCACGTCACGGGCTGAATATTGCTATTGAAGCGGGTCTCACTTCGGTGATTTTAGAAGCTGATTGTATCAAGTTGTTCTGTCACCTCAAGAAAGGAACAAAGGACGCTCCATATTATGGTACAATTGTCAATGATATTTTACACCTTGCAAAACGATGTATCCGTACGTTTTGACTTACACATGTGTCAATGTCAACTTAAATATCTTTTGTTGTATATTATAAAAAATTATAATAATTGGATATTAATGTACTCATTGGGGCGAATTAAAGAAGACCTTACATTACTATATTATGTTTTTAATATTAAAAATAATTTAAAATATTGGAATCCTATGCAAAGGGGCCAATGTTGCATCTCCCTAACTATTTGTGGTTTTTATAAAAATAATTTCACATGACTATATTATTATGTTTTATATATTAAAAATAATTTAAAAGATTGTAATCTTATACAAGTGGACCAATGTGGTGTCTCCCTAATTATTTGTAGTTTCTATAAAAATAATTTCAAGTGAAAGGGTAGAGAATTGGACTTGCAACTTATAGATTAATAGGTTACATCTTCACCAAATGTGGGAAGAGAAGCAAGTAAAGACTACTTATATAACTTCAGGGTATTTATATTACATTATTCTAATTGGAAAACAATGTAATTATTGTTGCTTCTTAGATCATTACGTCAACTAATATGGAGTAGCATAAAAATTATTTGGATCAACAAAGAAAACAATTTTATACTAAAACACAAGCGGATTGATGTGGAGCAGTGTTTTACTTTGATTTGCTTGTGTAAATAAAATTAAGGTTTTTCTTTTAATACCTATTTTTATCTAATTTTGAAAATTAGTAGTTTATGTTTTTTTTTATCTAAAATACTTACAGCAGCCTTTATTGTCTAAGACAAAGCCAGTTGTAAGTATTTTTACTATCAATGAAAGGTTGACATTTGTCACTTTCTCATTGGCTTTTGTTTTATTATTATACATAAAATTAAATATATATATATGTATATGTTTACTTTCCTATCCAATTGTCAGCCACCTACTTCGAATTCGCTTATGTCCGCAAGTATTGTTCAGCAACTAATGTAATGGGTTACATTTGAAATAGAAAGATACGAGTATATGGTATACCATTTCAAATCGAATTAAAAGAGAAGAAAAGCAAAGATTATAACTCTTATTTGGAGAGTATTTTCAGCCCTGCTAAAGCTACTATTAGTTTTAGATTCAAACGGAAAGAACAGAGCTCTAGTCAAGTTTACAATCATTAGACAACCAAAAATAATCACCAACACAAAATGCCTGAGCTTATTCCCCCACATCAGACATAACTAGTAAAGTTGCTCCACCAAAGCCTCTAAAACATCAGCAAACTTTCTGATATGAAATATAAACTCTATGAAGCTACAAAAATGAGTGTCCAAATCTAAAATCGCCATTGTTTTAATTTGATACCAATCTCCAAGTTATAGAAGCAACTCAAGCATTAACTGGTTGTTTGTTTGCAAAAGCAACACCTTTCTCAATGCTGGCTTTTAGCTCGGGTTTAAGAGCTTCTAGAGCCGAGGACTCGTAGTCAGTTAGCCCTTGTAGGTCGGAATTCACAAAAGCCTCAATTCCGTTCTTTCCAAGCTTGATTCTTGATGCGAAAAATGGAAGATCAGTTAATTCCGATTGCACAAACGAGCACTCATACACATCAGAGTCTCCGTCAAGAGCACGCAGAGAAGACTCAACAAATCTAGCAGCAGCATATGCCATAGACAGTGTGGCTGACCCTGCCCCAGCTTTAGCTTCCACAACCTCAGTTCCAGCATTCTGAATTCTTACAGTAAGTGCTTCTATCTCTTCATTAGTGAAACTTACAGCTGGCTTTGTCTTAGACAATAGAGGCAGAATGGTAATACCAGCATGTCCACCAATCACGGGTACATCTACATCAATAAGTCTCAATTTCTTCTTCTCAGCAACAAATGTGTTTGCCCTAACGACATCGAGTGTAGTGACACCAAAAAGCTTCTTAGGATTATAAACACCCTTTTGCTTCAAAACCTCCGCAGCAATTGGGACAGTTGAATTTACCGGGTTGCTGATGATGTGGATAAAGGCATCAGGACAGTTGTCAGCAACGGCTTCAACTAAAGTCTTCACTATGCCAGCATTGATATTGAAGAGATCATCCCTAGTCATTCCAGGTTTTCTTGGAACTCCGGCAGGAATAACTACAACATCTACACCTTTCAAGGCATCTCCTAACTGCTCAGGGCCAGTAAAAGGTACAACCTCAGAAGGTGTGTTACAGTGACTAAGGTCAGCAGCAACTCCCTTGACATTCGCTATATCATAAAGGTGGAGATTAGAAACTAGTGGGGACATCTTGACTAGCAGTGACAATGGCTGACCAATCCCCCCAGCTGCTCCAAGTACGGCCACTTTAAAAGAAGCTTGAATCTTAGGTTGCACAAAGGTGGCAGATTTGGTGTTTTGTTTCAAAGCTCTTGTTTCAAAGGAATTTCTCAAGGCAAAAATGCTGTCATTTCTAAGGAACAAAGACTCCGATTCACAGCTTATAGATGCTGCTGCTTTAAGACCACAGAAGTTTCGAAAATCATGGATAGATTTCATCTGAAGACTAAATGGCTTCATTTTTGTGACCATGCCTACCTTCACATTGCAGGATGCAACTGAGGCAGAAGAAATGTTTGTAGCTGTTGCTGCGGCCATCATGTGCTACTAAGTAACAACAACAATCAAACCAACCTACAAGCCTGCAGCAACAGTGGGTTAGATACGATAACATACAAAAGGTTTTTTTTTTTATGATTACTTATCATGAGAAAAAGCAGCTTTACAACGCCATAAAGCATAAATGCTAATTAATTTTAGAACTGAGTGTACGCAGCGGATCAATGGCATCGCAATATATTTTTCAATCTAGCCCCAGCATCTAAAAGTCACGATCAAATTGTAGGCAAAATAAATACAATGTTTAAAGGAAAATGAAAAAAGTAAAGGTTTAAAACACAAGATTAACAAAAGTTTACAGGCATCAACACTTTGTATAGCATGGAATATATACAATATGAGTAAACCAATGTCTAAAATTTTATTTGCCAAAAACATAAACATTTGTTTCCCCTTTTAATGTACAAGCCATATTTTTCTCTAGCATCGTGACAATAAAGATTAGCATAGAAGTCTCATTGAATTGGTTATATACTTGAACCTCACAAGGAGAAACCCATCAATCAATATAAGAACATTTTGGCTCAAACATGCATTCCAATCTTAACTTCTTGGAACATAGATGACATTTTGCTACAAGTAACACTGGATACTATCTCATCTACTAAATAAAGTAATAAGATTGAATACTACCATAAATCACTTTCCAACAGAAAAAAAATACAGCAGTGAATTTTGCATCTTAAATACCGTAACAACACAACTCATGTGATTATTTGAAAGTTCTAAAAACACCCTCAATGATCCAATCTCTTTGACATCAGTGAATCAAACAAAACCTTGATCCCAAAGGTAGGGTACTAGATTTGGCTACATGAACCAAAATGTTATCTTTAGTGGTCCTCCACTGAAATTGTCTTCGTTCCTCATCTTTGATCAAGAGCTATTAGCTCATGCAAACACAATTTCTCTATGCTTCTTATCCCCCCTCCATCCATATTACATTTGGTCTAGCTAAACCCTCCTAAGATCACCATGATCCTAAATCTTAAGCTTCCTAACATTGAAGTTGATTAATAGAGCCAAAGACTCAAATTGTTCTAGCACTACAACAAAAGTAGCAACTAGTAACAAAATATTACTCTAGCAAGGCACAAGACATTAAAAAATGAAGATATTTTCTTCAACCTCTCGCAATACCAATTCGTAATCTAACTAAAATGAGACCTTAATAGCTAATGGCACACAATCACATCTAACACCCAACATTATGCCTAACAAATGAATAGAACCACGCCTCATAAAATGGGTCAAATCTCAATCAACAAAATTAAAGGTTTGTCTAGCAAAGTATATCATAAAAACTAGTAATATATCAACTACTACCTCCGTTTCCAATTAATTTAATGGTTCTCAAGATCAAATTTGAAGTAGTTGAAAAGACAACATAATTTCCATCATTCAAACAAATTACTCCACTAAAAAATCCCAGAAATAAAAAGTAATTATTTATAATAATCATTTTTCATAAAAATGCCAATATATGAAACCCCAAATGGTAAAATTCATCATTTTATAATTAAATTTATGTTCAAATCAAACACATAAATCAATTAATGACATATCTACAAACTAAAAAAAAATTATAAAAAAAATTATACGAAAAGCAGTACTAACAAAAAGCATTCACCAAAATTTTCAGATCTTCAAAAGATAAGATCTCACCAACAAAAAATAAAGTTCGAAAAAAAGAAATAATAAAATAAATACAAATATTAGTAGAATAAAAAAATGGGATGAATGAAGGAAGAAGAAACCAAAGAAGAGGAATAAGATGATACCTGAGAATGAAATTGAATTTGTTGTTTGGTGTGGCTTTTTTGGATGAATGAATGAAATGAAAAGGAGAGAAAAAGGAAGTTTAAATAGACCACTTAATTGAATAAAGCGTGCACAATTTCGTCACCTTCTAGGCTACCTACTACTATGCTAAAATAGTGTATAGTGATGGTTTATTTGGTCCAATTTACCCCTCATTCACCTTGAATACTTCTTGGTTTTCTCGGATTAAAGTCATGTTCTTTTAAACTTTTTTTAGTTTAGTCGGTTGTATAAGTCTTTTTTTTTTTTTTTTTCTAGAATTCCTTAGAATTTGGATGGAAGTTGTAAGTTTCTAATATACAAAGAAATGGTTTTCTGGCCAAGAGTTAGAATGATTGGAGATTTTGTTGGTTTTTTAATAAGGATAAAAAAACTGATATTAAAGATTTTGTTGTTCACTATAGTATAATCTTTGTTCTATTTTGTCATTCTTGTTCTAGGGGTGGTAAATAAGGTTCTAATATATATATATATTTTTTTAAATGTGTTTACCCTTTATGTACACTATCATCTATTATTATTAAGTTTCAAGTTAAAATTAGAATTTAACAATTTACACCAAAATTCAGCAATAATATCCACTTTATATTAGGACTCCGCTTGGTAGAGCGGAACATGAAAGTCAAAATGTAAAAAATTTTTTGAAACGGGGGAGTAATAATAGTAACACGACTAAAAAATAAAAGTAACTAACAGTTTTCTCAATTTTTTGTCACAGCTCTGTACCACCACCGCGGCACCGCCATCCGAGTCCTCCATTAAAGCGCGTCCTCCAAGTTTCAGCTTCCAAGGTAACTTATTCTACTTTAATCATCCAACTTCCAATTCTCACTATCTTTAGTTTAATTGTCAGCATCGTCAATTAGGGTTTTTGTTGAAAGTAGATTATTGAACTACTTAATATTATTTCAACTTCTGAATTACTAGACTTTGTTTTTATTAATTTTTTCAGGTAATTTTGTTAATGTTTTCTGCTAATGTATTGCATGATTCTGTATATCAATTCTGAGTTTTAGACTTTCGAGCGATTTCGTTAATATTGTTAAACAAGAAGAGTTTAATTTGATTTTATTTTACTTCCAAGTTGATATATTCGAATGTATTGCTTGATTTTGTTATTAACATTGAGTTGATTTATGATCATGATTTTGGAGTTTGTCGTCTCGGGCCACATGATGGGCCTGAATGAAGGTTCTAAGTTGATGATCTAGTTAAATTTTGTTGCTAATGTTATGCATGCTTTTGTTTGTATGATAATGGAGTTTTTTCTCCTCGGGCCATGGAACGGGCCTGAATGTGAGTATTATTGTGATGGAAGATTCAAGATTCACCAATGAGAGTCTTAGTTTTTAAGTTATGATTTTAGGATTGGTACATGCCCCAGTGACGAACTTTGGCATTCTATGCTGAATTGTGATGGAGTTTGGACTCAAAATATAAAGTGTCGATGATGAATTGGTGAGGATGTTGAAGAACTAACTTGAGTAATTGAGTGAAATGAAGAGTGTGTATAACATAGTAACTTGAGTAATTGAGTGAAATGAAGTGTGCGTGTAACATAGGTATGAAGTGCCAATGGGATGTAAGGAAAGTATAGCGATGGCTTGGTAGATAATTATTGTGATAGTTTGGTTACTCATGGGCTCCTAGTCAGTAGCTCTGAAAGTTGTAATTTGTAAAGGACAGAATCCTGTTCCTTAATTTAATTATTGAACTTCTTTAGGGTAGCCATTTAATCTCTTGAATTTTAAATTAAGCTTACTGCTACGAGTGCTACCTTCTATGGCGACTTCTAGCATTCTATGTACTTCTTTAATTTGTTCTTCGGTTATTTTTAGCATGTGGTTTTTCTGTTTTCTGGGATGGATCTCTATTGTGCCAATAACTTAGTTGATACCTCAAAATTATTAGCAACTCCCTTATATAATTTAAAATCCTTTATTAGTCTTCTCTTGTATATATTACAAAACCCAAACCCCAACCTTTTTAGTCTTCCCAAGCTTTCTACTGGAAACTTTTATCAAATGCTCTATTGTCTGAACTGTACCTGTCTTGCATAGTCACATAAGAACACTCTCCTTTCATTGGATTGGGTGGCGAAGGACAAGTGTGAGTGTATTACCAAGATAACGTAATCTACTATATCTTATCAATATTTTGTGTTATTACCAATTCATCTTGTATTGGAGTATTGAATCTTCGTGGAGTTAAAATTGCTTGCTTTGCAGCTGTTTTCTATAGCTGCTGTCTGCTGTCTCACTAGTTCTCTAATGCAGTGAAGTAATATAGAATTTATTGATAGGCGATAACAAGGAAATATTATGGTCAACAAAAGAAAATATATGAAGCGAAAGTTTATTGCTTAGTTTTCGTGAACTTATTGTATTGGTTTTCAACTCCAACGCATAAACATATCTCATTGGCAATTTTTTTATTGTCGGCTGCACAGATTTGCACTGTTTGTAGAATTTTCTGTAAGTTTAGACAAACAATTTTTGTAATAAGGTACAAAAGATTGATTGATTGGATAATAAGTACGAATTAAAAAAATAGTTTTCTGCAGAAGTTTGGGGTTTGAATGACTCAAATGGCTGTTGCTTTTGAATCTTCTGGAAGACTCCTAAGAAAAATGTTTAATTGTCTTTGAGGAATTACATGTGAAGAAAGTTTGGTTTGGGTAGTTTGGAAATGGAAATGTGTTCAGAGTTCAGACAATGAAAGAGGTGTACCTTAGGGCAGATGGTTTTGAATTCCTAGTTTGTGTTAACAGGAAATACTTCAATCTTTCTTGCATTATTCTTGGTATATTGTTGTAACAAATGGCTTATTGATTTGGTCACTCTAGTCTCTGACTTGGAAATTATAACTTCCTTACAGTTTAGTATTTTGCATAGTCTCCATAGTCGTCACATCCTTTAATATTTCCATTAAGGCGGAAAGGGTTGAGATTAAAAGTAACTTGCTTTCCAGCTGCCTCACCTCCTAATCAGTGTTCGGAAAAGCATCATCTTCAAGATCGTAACTTTAGAAATCAAAGGAAAAGGTAAAAGTCATATGATGAGAATCAACTGAAGCAGCTAAAATATTTCCTACCTTTTCCCGTAATCTTCTTATCTGTTTAAGCAAGGAACAAATGAGCGTAATGTGCTGAAGATTGCTTATGTTGCATGTTCTGAAAGATGGTTTGATTGTTGATGAAACAGTTGCAGATAAATTGTTGTCCTTACCTTCATGCTCTCCTAAACTTGACAGGTCATCTAGAAGTATCACCTGTTGTACCTAAGATGACAGAATCCAACTGCTCTGACAGCAGCTGCAGCTCTGAGTCGATTGAAAACACTCAGCACATATATCGCTGTAAGAAATGCCGTCAAATTGTTGCTTCACAAGAAAATGTAGTTTTACATGAACAAGGAAAGGGGGAGGCAAGTTTTGGATGGAGAAAGAGGACGGTGGAGTCTGATGCTTTGCCTGAATGCACAGCCATTTTTGTTGAGCCTTTGAAGTGGATGCAACCAGGTAAGCATGGCAGATGACATAGTTTCTGATTTTCTGATTAGTAATTAATTAACATAGTGGATGCTAATTAAGATTTCACTTGGGTTAAATTTGTTCTGCTCCCCAGTTCAAGAAGGATATGTTTACGAGAAGCTTTATTGCTTGGGGTGCAAGTCTCGGCTTGGTTCTTTCAACTGGGCAGGCATGCAATGTAGTTGTGGCGCTTGGGTTAATCCTGCTTTTCAGATTCTCAAGAGCCGAATAGATGAATGCCGGATATGAGTTTTGCTACTGAGTTATGCAGTTACTTTAGTTGAACTTTATGTCTTGAAGTAATAGTAAGATTGTTCATCATAAGAATGTATAGCTGTTAGGTTTTTTGTTGATGTAATTACTTATTAATAGTATCATTAATTTATACTTCGTATTTACAAACGAAGTACAAAATTCCGCTTTTTTTCACCAAATAAGAATAGAGGAGAAAACATCTCCCTTTCCCTATCTCGAGCCGGTGGTGTTTTTTTGGTGCTAGGGAGCCATAGAGATAGGGGTGGGAATCGATTTCCGGATTTCCTGGAATCGGAAGGGAAGCTTTAATCACTTTAGTTGCCCCACACTCTACCTTCAATGACATACAAGAACAATCCTATTGGATTGAGCTTTACTAAATTGGAAAAGAAAAAACCTTTTATCAACCCACTCAAGTACTCACCAGTCATCACTCATAGAGAGTTGAACTGATTACATTATTATGACAAAATTAATTTTTTGCATCTTATTATGCATGGGTTATCAACTCAGTATGTAAATGTAACAATGTAACATTGTTCCTTGACTAGATGGTTAAATTATCACCGCTAATAATTTACTACTAAGCTCCTTTAGTCCTTTGATATAGAACNAGTATTGAATCTTCGTGGAGTTAAAATTGCTTGCTTTGCAGCTGTTTTCTATAGCTGCTGTCTGCTGTCTCACTAGTTCTCTAATGCAGTGAAGTAATATAGAATTTATTGATAGGCGATAACAAGGAAATATTATGGTCAACAAAAGAAAATATATGAAGCGAAAGTTTATTGCTTAGTTTTCGTGAACTTATTGTATTGGTTTTCAACTCCAACGCATAAACATATCTCATTGGCAATTTTTTTATTGTCGGCTGCACAGATTTGCACTGTTTGTAGAATTTTCTGTAAGTTTAGACAAACAATTTTTGTAATAAGGTACAAAAGATTGATTGATTGGATAATAAGTACGAATTAAAAAAATAGTTTTCTGCAGAAGTTTGGGGTTTGAATGACTCAAATGGCTGTTGCTTTTGAATCTTCTGGAAGACTCCTAAGAAAAATGTTTAATTGTCTTTGAGGAATTACATGTGAAGAAAGTTTGGTTTGGGTAGTTTGGAAATGGAAATGTGTTCAGAGTTCAGACAATGAAAGAGGTGTACCTTAGGGCAGATGGTTTTGAATTCCTAGTTTGTGTTAACAGGAAATACTTCAATCTTTCTTGCATTATTCTTGGTATATTGTTGTAACAAATGGCTTATTGATTTGGTCACTCTAGTCTCTGACTTGGAAATTATAACTTCCTTACAGTTTAGTATTTTGCATAGTCTCCATAGTCGTCACATCCTTTAATATTTCCATTAAGGCGGAAAGGGTTGAGATTAAAAGTAACTTGCTTTCCAGCTGCCTCACCTCCTAATCAGTGTTCGGAAAAGCATCATCTTCAAGATCGTAACTTTAGAAATCAAAGGAAAAGGTAAAAGTCATATGATGAGAATCAACTGAAGCAGCTAAAATATTTCCTACCTTTTCCCGTAATCTTCTTATCTGTTTAAGCAAGGAACAAATGAGCGTAATGTGCTGAAGATTGCTTATGTTGCATGTTCTGAAAGATGGTTTGATTGTTGATGAAACAGTTGCAGATAAATTGTTGTCCTTACCTTCATGCTCTCCTAAACTTGACAGGTCATCTAGAAGTATCACCTGTTGTACCTAAGATGACAGAATCCAACTGCTCTGACAGCAGCTGCAGCTCTGAGTCGATTGAAAACACTCAGCACATATATCGCTGTAAGAAATGCCGTCAAATTGTTGCTTCACAAGAAAATGTAGTTTTACATGAACAAGGAAAGGGGGAGGCAAGTTTTGGATGGAGAAAGAGGACGGTGGAGTCTGATGCTTTGCCTGAATGCACAGCCATTTTTGTTGAGCCTTTGAAGTGGATGCAACCAGGTAAGCATGGCAGATGACATAGTTTCTGATTTTCTGATTAGTAATTAATTAACATAGTGGATGCTAATTAAGATTTCACTTGGGTTAAATTTGTTCTGCTCCCCAGTTCAAGAAGGATATGTTTACGAGAAGCTTTATTGCTTGGGGTGCAAGTCTCGGCTTGGTTCTTTCAACTGGGCAGGCATGCAATGTAGTTGTGGCGCTTGGGTTAATCCTGCTTTTCAGATTCTCAAGAGCCGAATAGATGAATGCCGGATATGAGTTTTGCTACTGAGTTATGCAGTTACTTTAGTTGAACTTTATGTCTTGAAGTAATAGTAAGATTGTTCATCATAAGAATGTATAGCTGTTAGGTTTTTTGTTGATGTAATTACTTATTAATAGTATCATTAATTTATACTTCGTATTTACAAACGAAGTACAAAATTCCGCTTTTTTTCACCAAATAAGAATAGAGGAGAAAACATCTCCCTTTCCCTATCTCGAGCCGGTGGTGTTTTTTTGGTGCTAGGGAGCCATAGAGATAGGGGTGGGAATCGATTTCCGGATTTCCTGGAATCGGAAGGGAAGCTTTAATCACTTTAGTTGCCCCACACTCTACCTTCAATGACATACAAGAACAATCCTATTGGATTGAGCTTTACTAAATTGGAAAAGAAAAAACCTTTTATCAACCCACTCAAGTACTCACCAGTCATCACTCATAGAGAGTTGAACTGATTACATTATTATGACAAAATTAATTTTTTGCATCTTATTATGCATGGGTTATCAACTCAGTATGTAAATGTAACAATGTAACATTGTTCCTTGACTAGATGGTTAAATTATCACCGCTAATAATTTACTACTAAGCTCCTTTAGTCCTTTGATATAGAACATAACAATTATTTGACAAAAATTTATATATTGTGGAGATGTTTTAAGAAAGAGGATTGTTTTTTTTTTTTTCAATTACATATTACTATAACGAGATTAAATTTTTATTATTCGAATGGTGAGATAGAGTTATTTTTTTTTGGTAATATATTAAGGTTACTTTTATATATAATAATGGTTAGGTGAAAGTTTTTTAATAATTAATTAATAGTGATTATATTATATAGTCGACTACACATAAGAGTTGCTCTAAATTTTTAATCCGTAATAAAATGACTAATATATATTAGATTTCTTGTGATGTGTAGTATTGCAATATCAATTTGTTTTATTTTTTTTTATGCTTAGTAAATTATTTCAAAATACGAGCAATAGAGAAGTATTCAATACTTCTATTTTGTCTTGTCTATTTAAATAGTACGTTGAAACGAAACCTATAAATGCCCAAAATTCAATCACAAACCCTAATTTCTCACCTCTAAACCTCTGTGGCCTTTCTCTCTCCTCTATCAGCTAACGGACGCCTAACTCCGTTTTCCGGCGGTGATTCCGGTGGCGTAGACGACGTATACAGTCGGTGTTAACGTCAAACGGTGGTCAGTTACGGCGGCAAGACGGTTAGTCAGTGTTTAGTTTTTTTTATATTAATCAATTACAATTTTATTGTTTAATTGTTTGTATGCGATTAATTGATGATCCACTTAATGCTAATTTGGTGATTGGGTGTTTTGTGAATTGAATTTAAATATTTGATTTATTTTGTTAATGTTTGAAAACTTGATTTCTGAACAAAAATGTTTGTTTAGAATTATAATTGCTATGGATCAAATTGATGAATGTGAAATTTCGTTGTTTGAAGTTTCGATTAGTTTCTGGTTTTTTTGGAAGTTAGAACTCTTTCACCCATTTCAATTTTGGGAGTGGAGTTAAGTTGGCTTGTATTTGAACTGATAGCGGAATCTGTTGCTGTCTGCCTGCTGATATTCCCACTATTATTCGGTTTATTCTCGTTTACTTATATGAACTTATTGATACTGATTTGAATTTGTACTTTTTATACTTATTTGAACTCATTCTGTCAGTAAGTACCGAAAATAAGTTGAAGTTGCATCATCTTTTAAAACCTTGACACTAGAAATTAAAGCGACAAGTAAAAGTTACATTATCAGGAACAATTGAAGCAAGTGAACTGTTTCTTATTTAAGCAAATGGGAGATGAATGTATTTGTGCCGAGAAATGGTTGTTTGCTGATTTTGTGTGCTCCGAAAGATAGCTTGATTGTTGATGAATTAATTGTGGAAGAGTTGTAGCTAATAGCATTTCTATCTTCATTCTGAAACTTGACAGGTTATTAAGAAGCAGCGCCTGCTCAAAATCAATATAGACCCTAGATTCACTTCTCAAGAGATTCCACTGAATGGCAGTCTGCAGAAGTTGTAAATCGAGGGAACTAGTCACTGATGAAGTCACAAGTGGAATAGTATGCTCATCTTGCGGTATTGTGCAAGATTTTCAAGATTATCAGTTTAAATTTGGTGGAGCTTCCGGCCTTGAAGGCACTTATGTTCGTGTTGGAACCTCCGGCATTGGCACCAATTACTCATACAAGGAACGGAAGCTCCGTGAATCAAATGGAATCATTGAAGAGATTACATTTCGTCTTAGCTTCAGTGATGGCCGAGTTCGAGAGGTGAAATCCATGATTGAGAAAGTCACTGAAGGCGATTTTGGTTTAGGTAATTGGTTTACTGTTCTTGTTGGTGCTTGTTGCTATATTATAATGCGTCAGAATAATAAACCATTGCCAATTAATGAGGTAATTATGGCTGTGGGTTGTGAATTGTATGAAATGGGGAAAATGGTGGCTAGGGTAGTTGAATTTTTAGGATTAGAGTTAAAAGAATTTGATTTAGTGGGTTTGATGGAGAAAACAGTTAGAGGGTTTACTGGGTTTAGTGAGGTGGAACAAGAAAAGGTTGATTTGATGGTAAAGCAGGGGAATTTTGTGATACAGTGTGCTATTAAATGGTTTTTGACTACTGGGAGGAGGCCGGGGCCTGTTGTTGCGGCAGTGTTGGTTTTTGTTGGGGCGATGAATGGGATTGAGGTGAAGATTGATGATGTAGCAAAGGAGATGAATGTGGCAATCAGGACTTGCAAGTTGAGGTATAAGGAGCTTTTGCAGGCTATGGTTGAGGTGGCAAAAAAGTTGCCTTGGGGGAAAGAAGTCAATGTGAAGAATATTGTGAGGTCTGCTCCATTTGTGCTGAAGTATATGGAGATGAAGTCGTTGGAGGATAGGCGGAATGAGAAAACAAAGTCTGTGGATGATAATATTGGGTTTGATTTGGGTGATGTTGTTGGGGAATGTTTGAATAAAAATGTTGGATATGCTGGGATTGATGGGGGTGATAGTGGGGCCCAAAATTCTGTGGGATGTTTAGTTGAAGTGCGAGAATCAGAGAACCTCAAGATTTCACATGAAGAATTGGCTAAAGTATACTCAAAGTTCAAGTCAGAGTTTTCGAGCCACAGACTAATGAATAAGAATGAACCAGTTGGCTATGGAGGTAGACTTAGTGGGTTAGATTATCAGCTTTTAGATGAGTGGTGGGATGGGAGATCTGAAATGTGTGAAAAGCTTTTAATGGATCAGTTGTTGGAGAAAGATGTTGGGTTGGACATGCTTCCACCGTCTTATATTCGTGGTTGCCTTGCAGTAAAGAAAAGGCGAGATAAGATAAGAGCAGCTAAGGTGCGCATCAATAACATTATTAATCCTCCAGCTAGCATTTCCAATAATGTTATGGTGCAGAGCAGTTTGGAAGCTCAATCTAGTAGCAGTGATGATATTGGCACTACAGAGCCTGTTCATAGTCATAAGAAGAGGAAAATTAAACACGATAATATTGGTTGGGAAGATTTTATCATTGAGTCACTCTTGTTACATCAGGTAAAAGAGGAGGAAATTGAGAAAGGTCATTACAATGCCTTGCTGGGGTTGCATGTGTTTAGATCTGGAGTTGCCTGAAAGGATTTATTTATATCAGTTTTTGCGCTTAGGAGGATGGGTAATGTGGCTAACTCGTTTTTTTGGAGGGTAAATTGTACAGCAACTAATTTATTTTTTTTGTAAATTAGAGGGAATGCTTCTTGACAAGTTGTATCTATGAATATTTTATTTAAAATTCATAAAATTTTCAGTAATTACATTATATCTTCAGAATTATACTTTTATATTCCAATCAGAAGCATGTGATTGCTGTATTATTCTACCTTTTATCATTCTTAGTTGTATCTAAGAATATTTGGTTTAAGATTCATATAGTTCTGTTGCTATGACATTTTGCTGGGCTAGAAATTTGGGTTTTTTTTTTTAGTTTTCGTATTCTATCATTTAATTTTCTTTTTTTACTGTATAATTTCTGCTGCTGGATTATCACAATATATTAGAATTCTGTGTTATGGCAACTGAGGTCGATGATCAGGCGGGCAGTTAGAGGAATCTGGTTGCCTGTTGACAATGGAGCTGGGAGTAAAAGCTTTCAATAGGAAGCTTGAGATTTGTGTAGTAATCCTCGAGACAGAATATGCACTAAAACTTAAAAGCACCCGACTATCACATAGTACTATTATCTGCGAGCACCTGACTCAAATAGTTAACCTCTTCAATTTAATTTAATATAATTATATTTCTCATAATTTAGTTTTTCTATATTATGTTCAGTTTAAGTATTTAACGCCACACAGCCAAAGCTTTCCTAATCAATTTGAGGGTCATCCAAGGTTCAAGCCCGAACATGGGTTCATTGCACTTATTGAGCAGCCTAGAGGCTAAGGGGTTACACGTTCGATCGAACTTCACAGACTCAAGTCACTCAAGACTCAACAAGGACATCATTGTGTCGAATTTTAATTGATTCATGCAAAAAGTTGCAAAGTGTTATATTGAGGAAAAATTATGGTAAATAATAAAGTTTTCTACTGGCATAAGATGATAAAACTATAAGAGATCAAATTTTACAATTCAAATATAATTATCTAAGATACTTGCTTATATCATCATATTATATTTTACGGTTATACTTCACGTATCATATTACGTAGTTAGCCACTTTGGCTTTAACAACTAAACTTAATAAATTTGAATTTTTAGCTACTACTCTACTAGCTACCTTAGCTTGCTTGACTAAACTTCTTTAGAGTCAATGCAAACTACTTTTTCCATGCAATTTCCCACGACGTCAAGAAGCTTATTTATTTGCTAATGAGATGACAACATTTCTAATTTTTTGGTGCTAATTAGTTGGATGACAACATTATGATTAAGTTAATCTTGATTATCAAATGAGATTAGCTAGATTCATATAGAGATTATAGTGATTCTTTGATGCAAAGTAGTGATTTGTGCTCATTCCATTATTTTAATGCAACTATTTACATCATTTTCTTGTTCTTGGAAGAAAGGTGTGACATTATTGTTATATATAAAGCATTAAAGCCTAGTTTGTGCTTCAAAAAAGCTACTTACAAATTTCCATTAACTTACTTCTTCCCTAATACAATCCTAAATATTATACTCGAGATTTTAGCATACAATTGAAAGGTGTTGGATTTGTGAAAATGTCATCGGTGAGTTATCTTAGCTTTCTCCTAGATTTTCTCTACTTAAATTACTTAATACTCTCATAATTTCTTAAAAAGTTTCATTATTAGTTTAAATTGATGGGGTAATGATGCACTTGCCATATTACTAAGGTTTTGTATATGTATTGAAATTTAAATTATGAAAAGTAATAAATGACAATTTTTTTTAATTAGGGAGTAGTTTACAAAATTAATAAATTTGTTTTCAAACTATCTTAATTAACTAAAATAATTGGATGCAAAAGTTAATTCTTCTAGACCAAACATCTCTCTATCACTATGAATTAAGATTCAAATGAGATTATAATTTCTTCTAATTTTGTGGAATGTGCTATGATTTTCTTCATCTTTTTATTAGTGGTTTTGTACTAATGAAAGTCATTTTTTTATCTCTTCAATTTTTCTTTTCCCTTTCATTACATTAGATTGTAGAGTTGCGAGTTGGAATTGATTGCTTGGGATGCGAGAACAAAGTGAGGAAAGCTCTCCTCAAGCTAGATGGTATTGTCTCACTTCAATTTTATTTACTACATTATTTTAAATTCAACCAATGAGATTAATTGGCAAAAATTGTACACAAATTATGGTATAGTAGATTTGGACTCTATTTGTACCTTGCCTAAAATAACTAATACTATCTCCATAAACAATTAGTTACAACAAAGAGGTAATATTTGTGGATATTAAAAAAATAGTTTGTCGCAACAAATCATTTATGGTGGTAGTAATTAAAAAAATTAAGTGCTTAAAGAAGTTTTATTTTCAAATCGATCAATTTTAGCAACAACACCATTATATTATATTGTGTCACTTAGGGCTACCTATATCTTTTTTGTATAATTATATTGTGTTAATCTTATTGAAACTATAGGAAATATATTAAAATATTACATAATTAATGAATTATTAAAATGTAACTTTAGGTCAAATTTTATAAGAAGTACATAACACAATGATAATTAATAAACTAATTGAAATAAAAGTCAAAGCTAGGACTTCATTTTTAAATCACCGACAAAAAAATCAATGTTTTTTGCTTTTGAAAATTTCAGGCGTTGACAACGTTGAAATAGACATGCCTATGCAAAAAGTAATTGTGAAAGGATGGGCTGAACAAAAGAAAATACTGAAAACAATCAGGAAAACAGGTTTAAGAGTTGAGCCATGGACAATGCCATATAATCCCCAATTTCATGATTTCAATCACTACTATACACAACAAAAGGTATTTAAATACACGCCTAATCCATCTTCACATCGCAAGAGTGGTAAAATCGTCCATGAACAAATTTATGATCCTCAACCTGTGGTTAATGAAGGTGACACATTCATTATGTTCAATGATGACAATCCTAGTGGATGTTCAATAATGTAGTTCAAGTTCATGAGTGTAAAATCAAAGTTATTGGATGTTGTAAATCATGAGATAATTGAAGGATATGTCTCTAATTTGTAAGAGCTAATAAAACTTGCTCTAGTTATTTAATCAATAGTGTATAAGTGTATTCAAGTATGCAACTTTTTTAGAGCTGATAATCAAGAAGTTCGCACAATTAACAACAATTAACTCCTAAATTGAGCTTTATCAGCTCTGATATATGATATATGATATATGAACATAAGCTTGAACTAAATTGCTCAACCAACAAGGAAATCATGATGGATTTAAGAAACCTCGTTTCAACAATAACTTCCAGGGTAACTGGGGAAACTTCGGGAAGCCTACTTCTAGAAATGAGAGTAGAGCTCAAATCGCTAGTCAAGGAGGGCATGTGTACTTTTGCAACAAGTGTCCTTACAATCACCCATGAAAGGGCTATGAGGGGAACCTAGTGATTTGTCGTTTGTGTAACAAACTTGGGCACCATGAGTATGATGGAATCCTTGCAAGGAGGATCGCCATACGATATTGGTGTGGCAACTTTGATCCTGAGAGATAGCTTGTGCGGCTGCACTTGTCTTGGACACTTGGTTGGACAACATGCAGCAGCCAATCATACAACAAACATTGGGGACATAAAATATAGAAGCAATGCCTATCCTATGCATTAAAATCAATTCAACAAATCAAATACTACCGCCGTAATCTTTTACTTGTAACAAAAGAATATTTTATATCTCACAAATAATACCCCTTTGTTACAAGTAAAAGATTACGGAGGTAGTAGATGAGTGATCCCCGTTATCTCCATCTTCCAATTACTTGAACAATATGTACACACTACCAAGAATGTCAATCAAGTAATCTTAACAAATATGCACTCAGCTGGACTGAGAACATTCAAGCACACTTCCTATTATGTTTCTCAAAGAAATCTACTTTAACAACCAAACAATCAAATAATAGCCTAATAAGAACAATCCAACCATCTACTTACTTACGAGTTACGACTTACATCACCACCTTCCTCATTTTAGGTTAAAGAAATGTGAAGCTGAAAATCTTTTCATATGGTTACTCTTTTTCTAGTTCATATTCCGGATATTGCCCTGTGCATATTGATACCTGCAAAAGTTTGCGAGACAACTAGTCAAAAAGCATTCACAGGCACATTGGAACCCAAAAAAAAGTTTCATTTGCAATTTAATGTTTGTGACTTGTGAGACAAACTAAGAATTTCATTGATTGATCAGTGAATACAGAATGCAAACAATGAATAAGAACAGTATGCAGATTTTAAAAGCAAACTCATGGAATTGACCTCAAATCTAGTTCCGTATGGGTAATAATTTTGTTAGATTTTGAAAAAATGTGATTAGAAACCATACAACACCAAGCACCTCGCCCAAAGGTCCATGGATGACATAGCAGCCAACTGCACAAAATACTTGCATCAACAATTCACTTTGAGAAAGAATGCAAAGATTATGTTGTCAATGTTGAGTGAAATACCAACTTTTATCCCATCAATTTGTCATGTAGATACAAATTCAACAGTCTGCTTTTTACACTAGTCTCAAATATTTCAGCATAAAGGTAAAACTTACAAAAATTGACCTGTCCGAGACCTAACTCAAACCTAAACTGATAGACTTGATAAATATTACAGACATTTCACCGTACTGCAAAATTAACAAGATACCCTTGTGGTTTCCAAAATCACCCGGTACCCCAAGGTTTAATGACTATACATTGACTGCCCTTAATGACTAACGCCATTAACTCAACGTTAAGCGTGAAATTTTTTTCACAAAATACCCTTAAAGTATTGCAAATTTTTTCAAGTTACGTGATTATGTCCAATGACGTTTTTGAAACTTGAAAAGAAACTCTACAACGGAATCAGCATTGAAATCATCACCACTCACATTCATCATCTTAAGGACTTTGTTACTACTGTAAGTCCATTGCTTCATTTACTTCAACTTGTGCCTTTAGTTGCTGCTCCTCAACTATCTTCCTATCCTCCACGCTGTTTCCAATTGCTCCTCACTATTCTTTATTTGCTTCTATTGACAACCTATCTTTTCTGTTTTAAACTAAGAGTTCAAATGTCATTCCTACAACATCTGTCTTCACTATAGCAATGTACACTTCATCCTCATCCTTAAACAAACGAAAGATAATTAGTATAATTTTGTCATCACCAACTTTCTACCCTCAATTCTTTCTGTCCTAGGTCGATCATAATATCCAATTCAATAATTTCATCAACTAAATTAATAAAATTCACTTCATCTACATCTTTAACCTTAACATCAAATTTTAAACCCTTATAATCACAAAGGAACCACATTTCCTTTCATTTTATGCACAAATAAATCCAACCAAAGCATTAAAAAAAAGCATATATAACGAATTGCCATATCAAACACATCATTAAACCCTTCATAAGAGCAAACCCTAAAAAATGCTATTCCGAGCCTAAAATCAACCGTTCAAATATCTAACAAAATTTAAACACAAATCATGCACCATGAAGCTTTCATAATTCATAAGGAAGTCATAGTTTTTTTTTTTGGTTTGTTTGTTTTTTGTGTCGCCAAACAAGCTTCCTTGCCAAAAGCCCTAATCCACCTTCAAAAACTTATTCCATTCACAAGAATCATGTTCATCCTCAAATTCCTATACTTTGCTTTGTTTTTTCTCCCTAAATTACTTGGATTTAGAGTTTTCAGGGTGTTTGCAGAAGATTAAGAAGTAAGAATAGGGGATTTTTGGTGTTTGGAATGAAAGGAATTAGGTGTTGATTACTGAAATTTACTTAACATACAGTTAACAACATTACCCATTAAGGGCAAGAGGTATATTACCACTTAACCTCAAGGTTGATTGGTGAAATTCGGAAAGCACAGGGGTACCCCTTAAATTTTGCAATACCTCCGTGGTACCTTGTGAAATATCTATGAATATTACTCCATAATATGAATAGTTCTAGTTTATATAATACACAGTACACCTGAGCCAACTAAAATTGAAGACTTGAACATAATGCAACTCGAATAATTAGTTTACAACCTCAAGTTAAAGGGCACTTACAATTTTCATGGCTATAAGCTGGCAGTGAGACATGTATTCTCTTGCTGCATCAGGCTGTCTGCAACATGTTTTACAACCCCAGCACCAGCATTGTGAAACCATTCATTTTTCACCTAAACAGAAGAGAAGCAACACATTAATGACATGATTTTAAATGATAGAAAAAGGAAGACGTTAAATTATTATTAAATAAAAGTTACAGAACAGAAATATAGAGTTAAATCAATATAAAGAATGCCAGTACTAGTACATGTATATTGTTGTGTGCAAAGAAGGGCCAAACTGCAGAATGAAAGCTAACATCAACTCTCTTCCATCCTAACTGTTGTAAGCCACGAATCATTTCCTCTGTAGAAAAGAGCAGATGACTATACATATTAATCGATAGAGACAATAATAAAAACAACACTAAATACAAACCCAAAGGTTAAACCAAATTTCACAAGAAAATAAGATGAAATACCTTCCACAAGTTCATGATATTCAGCTGTATTTTTAGTGCTAGGTTCAGTCTGTGCAGCCTCCTTTGCTTTAGCAACTTCTGGAGCAAATTGGGGACCCTCGGATGAAACTGGTGGACAATAATCAACATCTACAACATGCTTGTAACCAACCAAAGATCGTTGAGGAGGCTGGAAAAAGGTCAAAAAAAAAGTAGACTGACATTAATAGGGGAAAGGAAAGTTGAAAAAAACATTCAGCAAGCAGCCACATGTCAACTGATTTGCATAGCTTAAAGAATCTCTTCAAAACATGCATCAGACAAACAACACCAGAGCCTAAATCTCAAAAAGATGGTAAAACTGGATGAACAAGTAGGATGAGTTCATATATATGTCAGAGGCAAGACAAATGAAATAAGCTCGGTAAAAATTGTGGATAATGAAGCTAAACAAATGTATGCCCAGGATAAATTCAAGCTTATAAGTTCGATAAAATTTGGCGTACGTATGCTTCATCTTTTACTGAATTTTCCTCTGTTATATTGGCAATGGTAAATAAAAGTTTCTATAAACTTCCAGGATACGGCTTGGAAATTTATGGAAACAGTTCTGCAATTTCTAGATTGGGACGAGGTAAACTTTATTTTAATAAAAAAACGCAATAATTATTAAATCATTAAAAGTAGTGTTAGCATGCAAATAATAAACAAATTTAAGAACCTTAGGAAGTTCATTTTCTCTCCTGATTGAAGAAGTGCGCCAGCCAACCATATCTAGAAGATTTTAAGGAGATTTGCCTCATCAAAGAGAGTTAGAGATAGAGAAACAAACGAGAGGAACACAATTGATTCAGAACATAAATAAAATGCAAAAGGATACGGTCAAAAGACACATTTGCATATATTATGCGACATTTAAATGCACCAAGAGAAGATCTGCAAGATAAGCCCGAGGAAGTTAAAAAGATATTACATGGCAAGAGAAAAGAAAACGACTAGCATGAATAAAGCATTTTCTCTCCAGAAAATTGGTCAAGGATACTAGAAATAAAAGGATTCATCCAAGTCACCACATCATAACATTCTCTAAATGAATCCTATGTGTATTCATTCATTTTCTAGCTATATTCTTTACAATGCATTGACGTGTAAAATTCTGCAGAAGCAAAAGGCTAACAATTATATGAGGGCATCACTGAGGAAATTTAAACAACACTTGAAGCATATGTATGCCAAAGACACAATAGCCCCAATGCTCCTAAGGTGGAGTAATATTGTTTGCCTAAAGAATAAAAGACAGACTGTTTTCATAGATCTCTAAGTCCCTGGCCCAAAGATAACATTATTTACTTGTTTTACATATTCAACTTTAACCTACTCAAAAAATGTTTGTCCTTGTAAAAACTTTACAGTACTTTTAATTTTTTTTTAATTTTGACAGACAATTTCTTTTGCATCATACATATATATCAAAATAATGATCCGAAATTTAATTATTAAGGCCCAAGGTGTTGTCATTTTGAAACATACAGATTATTATATCATTACCATCAACTCATCAACATAGTTGCGTGCAATCCTTCAAGCAATAAAACTTACATAAATTTACCATCTTCACAGTTTGTTGTCATCTTCAGAAGAAGTGGGGGTCTGTTTGGTTTACCATCAGTAAGAAAGAGCTGACTACCAGTTCGACCAGCAAACACAGAACCTAAGGGCGGGGCAAGTTTCTCCAAAAAAGGGAACCCCAAAAGAAATGGCAGCTGAATGGAAAAAAGAGAACAAAAAGAAAGCGCAAAGTTAAGTTCAGCTCTCAAGGGCATGGTAACTATAAGCAGAATTTCAATGTCACTTTTGAAATAAAATTTCTAAACATCTTAAGGACGCCCAACAAAAAAAGAGTCGTTTGTCACACCCACCATTACCATTATCCACACTCCAGCTAAAAAAGGAGGCACCGTCAACAAGAAAACTGACATGTCAAGAACAGATTGAAAATCATGAAATCTTGTAAAGCTTTGCGACAATATGCCTTTTCAAATCAATTTTTTAAATCTCAAACATATTGTCCTTGATCAATAAAAAAAGCCAAGAACGATGACATATAAATAAATAAACATATATATAATACTACATATAAAACTAGGAGATAGCTAGCAAGAAGAACGTCAAAAGTTGAATGCCTTGAGTCATTCATTCTCATGCCTCGATGCATTTTAACAAATTAAACACCTAGAAACCAAGCCAACTTCTCTATTATTTGATCTTAACTTACAGAAAGTGTCAAAAACAAACATGTATACTCAAAAAATGATGACATGTTTTCTCACTGTCAATTAGGATTCTTCCTTTTTGAGTTGCCAGATTCCATCTCCCTTTTTTTCATTCTTTATTCCCTACACCCCCAAACAACCAAAACAAGACCAGTTTATACTCCAATCATTGCTATCCCATACTACCCAACTCCTCAAACCCAGCAGTATCTCTGTGTAAGACAATTATATCAGATTCATTTCATTTTACAATTGCTAACAAGAGTACGAACATCCACTGACCACAGAACCCCCATCCTTGACGATAAAGAAAGCAAACAATTCATTTCGACCATTCCAATTGGGCAAATAGATACATGCAAAAGATAAGGGAAAACATGCATACCTTTAAACATACAAATCATTTTAACTCATTGCAGCGATATTCCTTATTTCTTCTTGAGGATATAGGATGAAAATCATGCAAACAATAAGAATAACGGTTTCTAGTTGCATAGTTTCCTTAAGCAATAAGCATAAATGGCATAACATATGAGTAACAGTTTTAGCAATTCTAAGTGTTACAAGTCCCAAGCATAACATGCAAAAGATGGGAATAAATACTTTTCTATTCCATCTATATATTCATGTTATTTAATTCCCTTAATTAGTTAAATAGATGTCGCGAATTATTTGCTACATTTCCCTTTTTGGTAAGAGAGGCTCACATAAATTCTACCCATTCTACTCTAATTTTGACTTTTGCCCACTTTATTGAGTTTATTCTACCTACTTTACCCTACTTAACAATGTGCCCTCCCTTTAAGTGGTCCCTACCATTCATGTGCGTTCGCCTTGGATTTGTTGAATTGTACTACATATCAAGTATATTGCAACAAAGAGAGTAGTTTTAAGCATATAGTGCTTCTAGAAAAACAATTAAACCACAAAAATCTGCATGGCTATGAGACTGATTGATTAACAAGAATGATCTGTGCTAAATGCTTTCTAACTAATTGCCATACCAAATCGATCTACAATATGAGTTAGCACATTCCATTTATAAATTTTACATCATTAAACTTCTCTTGAGTTGTTAAACCACTACAAACCAAGCCAAATCATTTACGTAGTACAGAACTACAAACTGTACAGTCAAAAAGGTTCCTACCTAAGCCAGCATTGCATCTTCACAGACCACATATATTTTACAATACATGAAGGAAATATTCTCTAACATCAGAAAAACAGATCGAAAGTTTCACTATAGCATAGTTCCATAAAAATTATTCAGTTGCGTTCAAATTATCCATTCCTTCCCTTTCAAATGCCTCACCCTAAAATGTTTCTGTTGCTTTCATTTTCTTCCCTTTCACAGTTTCACATGCCTTAGCCACAAGAGATGCAACCTAATCACACTTATAAAGTGTTTCAAAGTCTACTGCTGAGTTCAAAAAGGTGATCTCTAACAAAGGTACAGTTTGGCTGTCCAAAAGGGGTTCTGGAAAACTTACCTAAACATGAGCCATAGTACAACAATGTTTAATTATTTGAGGTTTCTAGCTGCCAAACTATCCACACTGTTTTCAAATAATTTAAAAACGTCACTACAAGGTGGATTTTCAGCTCCATACTAGATGCAATAATTATATTTTTAGCCTAGAAAGAAAAGCAATCAACGCCTTACTAATCAAGGACATGAAGACGAAATATTTTCCATTCAGAACAGGAAATACATATTTTCCATTCAGAACAGGAAATACTTTATTAGTTTGTTTCCCAACCCTTTCATTATAGTTCATCGTGAGAAGATGTAAGTATGGTCTATTTCTAAGGCTTTTTATGCAATTAAAATGATTATACTTCTCAAATATAAAATAAGTAATAATCTCATTACAAGATAATGTCACATAATGTCACTGAAGTATCCCATAAAACTTTCACTAGAGCTATGCAACTCAAACCCAAAACTCATTATTTAGTGAAACTACAACTTGGAGGATTATGTGGTGAATGATTTCCAGAATTTTATAGCAAAAGAAAGGGGTCTAAGCCTCGATACACAAGTCAGAGTATTGAGGTTTTACATTTGGTACTTGAGATATAATGAAAAGTCCAAGCACCAGAATCCAGCCCTCAAAAAAAAAAGGTACTAGAATCCAAAAACAGCTGATGAAATAGAAGGAATTATAAGCTTTTATAAGAATAACTGACCTGTCTCTTTCCCCGAACCCCAAGATGCGGACTAGCTAACGTGATGAAATTAATAGGTTCCAGTCCAGCAATCATTCCAGTCTTTGTTGAGCGGCCTGCTTTTACTGAAGCATCATCTAGATCTCCATCACCCAAGCTAGTTGGAGAGTATAGGACACCAACAGCATATCGAGCAAACAAGCCACCGAGAGAATGTGCTAGAAAGGAGATTTTTTTAAGACTCTCTGTTCTATGTACAATTTGTCTGACCTGTTGAGCAAAACAATTTAATTTTAGGAATATATTCAAATACCATAAATACACAACTAAAAAATGTGTTCGAAGCTCACCTCCTCAGCCAAACGTCTTCCAGCCCCATCAATGCCCCCAAACGTTTTAGTGAAAGTATTTGATGAACTAGCTGGCATTTAAAAAAGGGACAGTTTTAGCAACCAGAATACAAAAATTAAAAGAACAATTGCTGAGAAACAACTACTCAAAAATCAACTGAATATGGCACTTTGCGATAATTATCGGACTTTATTCCGAAAACAAGATGAAAGAAGGATTATCGTACTGAAGCAACTAGAGTAATATCACAGAACAAAATATGATCGACGCCCAAAAAAAGTCCATATAAGAATCTCTGACGAATTAAGTAACAAAAACCATATTCTATTCAGAACTGTCTTATGAATATTATCATAAGTTTCATGCTCCGCCCATTTATCATAGTTTTAGCAGGTTTTGCAATTACTTCAACACAAGCACCTAGATGCTAGTCATGCTACTATTCAAGGATCATAAGATAACAAGAGATCCTAGAGGATCTTCACATGTTATAGTAAGTCAATAACATATAGATAGATAAATATATATAATACATGCAAGAAGATTAGACAAAGCACACCATATATCAAGAAGTTTCTTCCCAAACGCTTTTTCAGCTCCGCTTCAAAGTATGTCCAATCACTTGGGCTGTCCTAAGAACAAAAGTAAAATGTCATTCTAAGTTCGCTTAGGAGCTCAATAAAAATTTGCATCATATACAACCAATTATTCCCACAATAGGAATGATTTATGCATTTTGAAATAAAACTTCATGAGAACAAGTTTATGTACTTTAGTGCTCAAACACACTATAAGGGGGAAAAAATAATATATAAATAAATAAAAAGCAAAAAAAAAATTCTTAGAATGAGTTTTTGATTTCTACTTTAGATAATACAATACTAAAATAAGAGTCTAGCAAATATTAATCTCATACCTAATGAAAGAATGACAAGTATTAACAGAACATAACCTTATCTCCAAAGTCTCTACTTCTCCTAAGGCCAAAGTCAATGTGGACAATTAAGAAAATTATTAAATATCTGATAACGCTCACGAGTAATGATTCAAGTGTTAAAAACACCATGAAGCATAATAAAAGAAAATTGTACCAAACATTAAAGACAGAAATAGTGATAGCTCTGTGCTTTCCACATACATGCAACCAAGAATTGTGTTATTGCATATCAATTCAGACTCTAAAGCACAACCTCCATTTTATTTGCTTGCAGCATTACCCATTTATGGAAATAATTTATTTAGTTGCAACAATTGTCCACTTACCTTATTAAAATATCAACTCTTTTTAACTGTCGCTTCATCACATCCTTTTCTTTTTATGTTGTTGGGTCCTCATCTAAGGCCGTGAAAGGAAAAGGAAAACCTCCCTTGGTGGAGTTGGATAATGAGGATGAGGAGGATATTGGTTTAGATGAAGATTTCAAGGTTGATGAGGGTGATGATGACGTTGATGATTTAGATGATTGCTTTGGTTTAGATTTTTAGTTTGATCATTATTAGCGTTGATCCTATGACTTTTATATTTGGTTTTTTATGAGTGACAAATGCGTACTATCTTGTGTAGTAGATTATGAATGTGTCCTCATCTATAATTTTGTGTTATATGCTTTATATAATGGATTTATGGATTCCGTTTTTAATGTTATTATAAAGATTATTGATTTATTTGTGTTTTTTTTTTTACTTACTTGATCCAAAAATTAAAAAAAGTAGGGCATGGACCCACGAGAAGCGTAGGCGCACGAGGCGCAAAGCCCACATGCCTTTTGGGCTTCGGGGCACTTCTCTCCTTTTAAAACTAAGCTTTCACACTTACAAAAAGAATTGCCTAGAAAAATCACTGGAAATATATAAAAACAAGACCCAAATGTAATAATTCCTCCATTCTTTTTTTATTGCAACAATTGGCTTTTCATACTTGTCAAGACACAATTTTGACTACACATAACTTTGGCAATGCATTTGTAGAAATTACTCCCTCCATTGCAATTTACAAGCTCAATTATTTTGGATAAAAAGAGTTTCTAATGTTCATCGGTATTTAGGATCCACTATCCAAAGGGACGCTGAATAGGACACGGATGTGGACCATAGGATCAAATCGGCTTGGTTGAAGTGGAAGGGAGCTTCTAGTTTTTTTGTGTAATCCGAGCATGCCCAAAAAATCGAAGGGAAAATTTACCGCACGGGCTATTAGACCAGCATTGCTTTACGGGACCGAATGTTGGGCTTTGAAGTATCAGAAAGTGAAAGTACAGAAGATTATCATAAAGAAGTTACGGGTTGCTTCCATTGAAGATAAGAGAAGATCGTCTAAGATGGTTTAGACATATAAGAAGAAGATCGAGTAACGCTCCGGTAAGGAAGTTGAGAGAGTGGCAACCGGAGGGACGAAGGAAAGGTAGAGGAAGACCAAAGCAAACTTGGATGAGGGTTATTAGTGGAAATTTGAGGGTATTGAGGCCCGAAGAAAATTTAGTGTCAAACAAAAAGATTGGAGGAAGATGAATTCTACAAATGACTTTTGACACTCCCTATATTGACTCATGTCTAGCCTAACCCAAATTAATTTGGGAAGAAGGCTTTGTTGTTGTTGTTGTAGTAATTTACAATTTACTTGCTATATACTACACTTAACCAAAACCAAGGTGATTGCACATGAGCGGTAGGGAACACTCAAAAGTATGGGTTATCATTAGGTAAAAAAAGGTAAAATAAGTAGAATAAAATCGGTAGAAGACAAAAATTAAGGGTAGAATGTGTAGAATTTATATGAGTCCCACATACCAAAATAGGATACATAGCAAGTAAGTAGAGACATCCATTTTAGCGAAATGTTGTAATTAGCAAGTAAAAACAAAAAGGATTAGATTTTTAGAAAAAACATGTAGAAACTTGTATAAGATCCCACATGATTAAAATCATTGAAGTCCATCAAAATGCAATGTGAATAGTAGAAAAGTTAATCTACAAAACTTACTCCAATCCATATTACTTGCACATTATTTAAGTCAGTCAATTTAGATGCATCACTTTTTCCCGCCAAAAATTACGAAAATTATTTATAGTATTTATTACATAGTAATTTAAATTTTTAAAATATAATTCCTTCATTTTTTAACTTGCACCCTTGGAGGTGGGCCTAATTTTTTAGGAGAGGAGAGAATAGAGAAGAAAATTGGGCAGTTGGGCACTCATGCGACAGGAGAGAGATGTGTTAGTAGACTAAGGAAAGACATAAATCATTTTATCTAATGTAATTGACACATGTATAATTATGATCACAATTTCCTTTAAAAAAAATAACATTCACAAGATAAACCCAACTATAATTATGTTTCACTAAACCACTGGACATATAACATATACAATTTACTTATCGAAATATGATGAAGACATATACCATATGAATACTCCCTCCTTCGTATATGAATAAATGCAACTACACTCTTTGTAATTTTTTTGAATGCTATATATTGACCAGTAATATTCAGTGGGGGACTTTGTCTCTCTTTGGTTTTACATACGTTAGGAAAATTACCAAGTCATCTCAATGCATATTTTATTATGATTTAATTTTGATAAATTTTATTTAAACATTAGAGATTTTAACGTTATGTATTAAGGAAAATGAATTCTCTCTCTATCTCTCACTCGGATGACTTTCAACAGAAATTGTGTTGGTGTAAGAGGAGTGGAGTGAAATAAAACTCATGAAAAAAGAGGAAGAGTGTAGAGAGATTAATTCATGAATAGAGAAAAGAAGGAAAAAAAATGTTGCAACAAGATAGGAAAGTAATGAAACAAGTTTCTTTCACTAGATGTTCCACTTTCATGTTTCAGCAAAATTTCTAAAAAAACTCAGATTATTTTTAGTACATATACCTAGCAAAGATGCCATGAACAAGCACAAGAAGATGATCTGGTCCATGCTCTCCTTTTGCAATGGCTGTAGGAGACACCGAATTTCCAGCTGTAGTACTCATTGCATGAGCCTTGAAACTATGGTTTTGTCGGCTATTATTTACACCTGAAAACAATAGCTATAATCACTGTGCCAAAGCTTTGACAGACTAAGGAAAAAGAGGGGAAAAGGCATCATTCAAATAATTATATTCAATTATCTACAAAATAAGCAATTACGAATTCAACTATCATAATATACAAACTTGATCTTTAGTGTCGGTGTTCAAATAGATGAAAATGAAGATAACGCACTTTAGCAATTACATTCTTTAATCTTTATTCACTAACACTTTGTTTGGATGGAAGAAAATGGAAGGAAAGTAGGGGAAGAGAAAAGAAGGGAGGCAATATCCCTTGTTTGTATAAACGATTGGAGGAAGGAAAAGGAGGGAGAACAACAAATCAATTTTCCTTCCTCCTTAAAGAACCATCATTCCTCCCAAATTGGAGAGACTTGAAGGAAATTGGAGCTCCACCTCTACCTCCCTTTCTTTATCCTCCCCTTCTTCCTATTTCCTTTCCCTTCTCTTCCTTTCTTTCTTAACTTGTTAACTAAACAATGTGTAAAAGCATCCCCTCATGCATCAAGCATCCGAGAAGATAATCCTTGATGCTGAAATAATTGGACAAGTGCAACTACCCTTGATTCTTATACTGCATATTTCATACCCTACTAAGTACTAAGCACAGCTTGAAAAGGCAAAGATTCCCTAAGGCTGACATAAGTTTCTACCTTATCCCTCTCCCAATTAAGTCAATATACCAAATTCTGCTTCTCCACGGAATTGCAACTGAGAAAACTTTCTAATTTCTGAATATATTAACACAAAAGGTAACATTGGGCTCAATCCAAAAGTACAAATGGGAAGCCAACAAATGTCTTGAAACAGATTGATTTCATACAGAACGAAGAGCCCAGAGAAAACAAGAAACTGAGCTGAGGTAAGAACTAACTGAAGTACTGAAATAATGAACAAATAATATTCTCAACCACTACGTATCCACGTGTATTAACATCATCATCATAGTGGAACAAGAGAGCATATCATGTGCAAAGATTATGGGGAAATCATAGCATACGTCATTCTGCTAGCAACAGTTCCAGCGAAATTTACATGATACTAAATATTGTTAGTGATTTCATGTGGTCCATATGCTAATTCCAACCGATACTTTCATATGCATACATCCGTCATTGCTCAATAACTGCAAGACAACACCTCTCGAAACAATACAAACTATGAGATATAACCAATCATTAACCATTATATTATGATCACTAATCGAAGCACTTAAATTCCACTTCAATTACTCCTGTACCTTCCTTAATCCAACCTAAAAAAAAGACGGAAACACCAACACAATCCCTACCCCAGAAACCAATGCCCTCATTATATCACTCTATCGATGCCAATAACACTATTATAATTTCTATTTAAGACACCAACAGAAAGTACATTAGCTTAGCAGTTTAGTACGTCCAACATCCAACCATTTTTCAATCGTTAAATCATGATCTCTATTGGAGGAAGAGGATTTGTGAAACCTCATACTCATTTATGTCTATCCGACCCCAAATTAATCTTGGACTAAGGCTTTGCTGTTGTAAATCATGATCTCTAGTCAAAACACTCCAAAATCCACTTTCATTAGCTCCTTCACCTTCCTTAACCGAACCCAAAAAAGGCGGAAACACCACCACATTCCAAGATTCAATACAATCATAATGTTCCTAGAATTATGCCAACCATACTAGTAACACCTGATTAACATTGCCTCTAAAAACGAATACGCTTAATGGCTTAATACATCCATCAACTATTAATTTGCACAATCACTAGCAAGGATTTTTCGCCAGTAATTACATCAATATCCCTTCTCAAACACCAAAATAATTGAAAATTACAACAAACTAACAATAATATGATCAATTAACTTTCAGCATATCTTAAAGCAAGTCAAAAATCAACCTCATAATTTAGTATTTACAAATACGCAACCACAAATTTATACAAATTGCAAAAAAAACCTTATGAATTTATGACCAATACAAACCTAGTAATAATCAAATTAAGAGATTATAAATAATTACCAGAGTAATTACACGAACTAAAAGAAGAACAAATATGCGACGAAGATGATGATGACGACAATGAGGAAGATGATGATGACGTCGACAATGATGAGGAAGATGAAGATGAAGAAGTGGGACCCTCTGAAATTTTGAGAGAAAATATAGGAGAACAAGTATTGTATAATACACCCCCCAACGCAGCTGCTGCCATGTATAACCTCTTCCGATTTTTATTTTATTATTTATTTTTATGGGTACCCAAAAAAAATGGATAATCTAATATAATCAATTAAATGGGGCTAAAAAATGGGAATATTTGTTGTATTAACTGAAGAAGTCCATACTTTGGGAAATGGCAAAATGGCGCAAATAATTGGAGGAAATTTCGGATAATCTTAAATAAATAAATAGTCGCAGATTAAATTTCAGCCACACTATTTTTAATTGTAAGTTTATTTATTTTTTGTGTTCGTTCTTTTTCAGTAAACTATACACTTGATTTTTTTTTTTTTTTTTTTTTTTT
>PYUH01000040.1:2757606-2773268 GCA_016808085.1 Suaeda aralocaspica | reverse complement strand
ATTTTTTTTTTTTTTTTTTTTTTTTTTTTGGGGAGATTGAGTAAGTGGATTTTGGTTTACTTTTATAAAAGGTTGGGAAAGTGGGGAAGAGAGAGGAGAGTAGAAATGGCGTTAATGGATAGATTTGGGTAGAGGAAACCCAGAGTTTTACTTTTTGAGTGGATAATATACCCTTTGACAGTTTGACATAATATCTACTAATGGTGATATGGATAAAAAGGAAACATACCATTTTGCTAAATAATCAGAAAACTTTATTATTATGTTATTGGGTGTATATGAAAAGATGACATTACTCTTAAACTTCTAATGTATTACTCCAAAATGTGTTATTGTAATATATAATTTTGCATGTTGTCGTGATTAATTGGTCCATCCTCGACAGATTGACCATAATGTTAACATTACATACTTACATGTAATTACTAGGTTTTTTATGGGTTTTTTTTTATAAAAAAATAAATAAATAATATTTTTGGGTTGTTAGAATATTTTTTATGGTAAGCTAATTCCCAAATTAGATTATCATGTTAGATAAGGTTTCCGACTAATTCATTTTGTAGATATTTTGTTGTTCAATGGTTAGCAGTTAATCAACTATCTTAATCTAACTAAACATTTAATGTATTTAGCTTATTGGATTACCAAAGCTAACAAGTTGTATTATTTAGGCTAGCTAATTGAAGATTTTACCACCAATGGTCAAGCTAGTACTTAGTAAGTTTTTGCAGATTGCAAGCAAAAGTCTTTAGCTGCAACCACTGGAATTGCATATATATATATATCACCTAATATTTGGTGTATAGGGGAAAATTATGTGAGTATGTATATATGTATGTATGCTACATGTTCTCATGAATAGTGCATCTACAATGGTAAGTTAATTTGACAATTAGGCATTAGTTCATTATGCCACATGTGCATTGTATCGAATTCACTTTCTAGTTAATTTGTACTTCAATGGTTAGTAATTAGCTTAATCTAAATAAGCATTTACTGTACTTTGCCTATTTTGGGCTTAACTTAAGCAAATTAGTTATCTTGCCAAAGCTAATTTATTTGGGCTATCTAATCGAAGATTTTGCCTCCAATGGTCAAGTACTGAAACTAGTAGCTAGGAATTGTTGCAAATTGCAAGCAAGTCTTTAGCTATAACCATTGAAGATGTTTTTATCTATCATTTTTCACTATAACAAACTCTCACTTTCTTACACCTATTCCAAGATTGAAAGATTGTCTACTGTCTAGTGAAATATAGTGCAATTTTGGAGACCCTCTCAACACCCTCTCTCTTCACAGACACAATAAAACAAAGAGTTGGAGACATGGGCATCATAAAAGTTCATTGTCCAAGTGGCCAAAATTGTTTGCATATATGCTAGAGGTGAATGCTAATTTATCAACAACTAATGTAGAACTTTACTGAAAAGCCATGAGAAGATTGAGCATTGTTTGCATAATATAACAAAAATTTATGCAATAGGGGGTAAGAGGAAGGAGAGCACCCCCTAGCATTGGATTGCACAACACACCACCTAAGGATGTGATCAAGGTGTATACATATGCTTCATGAGCGGAAGAGGACTAGATAGGGTTTAGTGTGGTGGCTCGCAATAACGAAGGAGAGGTAGATTTTTGCTGCAACAAGGAGGGAGAAGGCAAGCTAGAGTGTAGAGATTGCGGAAACAAGGTTCTTGTATTGGCAATCAAGTTGGCGGGAAGACAAGATCTATATAAAGTGATTGTTAAAACGGACAACGAGGTGGTCATGAATCGTTTCAAGAAATTAAACGAGTTTCTCATCTAACTGATTTATACACTATTTTTATTGTTGCTTTACATTTTTGATTTTATTGACTAGCCTCATGTAGCCCGTGATGATTACATAATTTAGCTAGGGTATTCTAATAGTTAGCGAGAACAATACCCCAGCAGTTCCTTGAAGGTCTTGTATTGTTCTCCTATGTACACTAAAAGAAAACGGGAAAATAGTGACGGATTTTTTGTGACGGAAGTAAATTCCGTCGCAAATATAGAGTTTACGACGGAAATCCCCTTGTTTGCGACGGAAATAGCCGTCGCAAAAAAGTGACAAACCACATCAGATGACCAAATACTTTTTGCGACGGAATTTTATTTTTGCGACGGAATTAATTCCGTCGCAAAATTCCCTCGCAAATAATCGACAAACCCTTATTCTATTTTGTCGCCAAAAAATTAAACCAACACTTCTTCTTGTTGTTCGCCATTCTCCCTTCTCCCACAAACTAACCTAACCCAAAATCCCTCTAACTTCTTCGCCATTCTCCTTCCTGTTCTTCACCATTCTCCTTCTTCTTCGTTGGTTCGCCACCACCAAATCATTGTTGTTAACCCCCAAAACACCGCCATGGAACCCCATTCGAAACCTCCAAATCATCAATCTGCTTCGTGAGTCATCCATCGAAACCCCCAAATCATTGCTGTTAACCCCCATTCAAATGTTTCTGCGAAGTGAGAGAGGTTAGGGTTTTTTGCGACTCATCGATCTATTGATTCTATTGATTCTGCGAAGTGAGAGAGGTTAACCCCCAATTCGTAGTTATGATTTGAACTTACGCTAGTTCAAATTCATCGATCTATTGATTCTTTGTTTGTTGTAGAATTCGTGTCAATTTAATTGAAAATTTTGAAGTTAGTAATGTTGTTGTTTGATTAATAATTGAGATTTATGAATGTTGCTTGATGAATTGATGAACAAATGTTGAATACATTAATCAGATGGATAAGTCGAGTACTCTTGAATACATTAATCAGATGTTTCCTACAGGTTATTGTGATTTTTGCTGTTGAATTGTATATGAAATTGGAGGTTTTATGTAATATTCGATGCTTCGAAATTGTTGTTATGAATATGAGAAATTCTTATAGGCGCGACTCTAATTGTTTCCGATTTTTACCTGCATTGTTTGATTAATTGCTGACTATGTGATTATGATGAATTAGAGGCTTCATTATCTGAGCCTCTTATGCAAAAGATTCATGGCGAGATTCGTCAGGTTGATGCTTCTATATTAACGGTTGTTCGACAACAGGTAATGCTTACTGCTCCTTGCTTGGTTTGTATTCTAACAATATTGTAAGTATTACTAAAATACAATTGTTGCAATGTTTCTCGCGGAAGTCCAAAGGTTGAAATTTACATAAGTGAACGGAATTTTCATCGATGTATAAAAGTGATGTTTTTTTAACATATCAACTAAAAGTGATTTTTTATTCATAAGTTGTTAGAGAATTTAATAATCCAAGTAGTGTGCAAAAGATTGCAAATGCAAATGTTGTGATTATCATCACATAGAGGGGGTTCTCAGTTTCTTTGTTTCTGGAATGAGTTTGTTGTCTTTGTTGATGCGCAGTCAGTAACTTCGAATTTGTTATCGGGTTTCTTGATGAATTATTTTTATATTTTGCTTTTTAGAGAAGACTGTTCATTAAGGTTGAGTTTCAGAGATAGTATTCTTTGTTGTGGGAGATCTATTGTTGACTGTAGAGGTGAAAAAATACACTGCAAGTTGATAATAGTCAATAACAACATAGAGGTAATAGAGAGCGGAGCATGTTGCAAATGAACGCAATTGGTGTGCTTGTAAGTTTGGGAAAATAACTGAAATATTTGTTTGCACTGTTGCAGATCACAATCAAGTAGTTCAATTTGAGAACTGCCTACAAATTACGGAGTTTATGATTGAAAATTTGGAATTGTAGGAACTCTGTTACAGTATCCTTGATGGTATACAAGGCTTACTGAGTTACTGGGTTGACCTACTCATTATTTATTATTTATTATGATTTTATTTTATTTTTTTAATTAATTAACTAATTTTTTTACTTTAAATATATGTGAAATAACTCTGTTATATGGAATCATACTAGATTGTTTCATGTATTTTAACTTCTATTCATTTCATTTTTTAGTTAATACACAATAATGAAAGATAGTAGTTGTCATAGGCGTGCTTCAATTATCATAAAAATTGCATTGTGAAAAACTAATGTGGGACGGAGGAAGTATAATTGGCAGGATAGAAGATGTTTCTTGTAAAATGAATTGAAGAAGTAATTGGTAGACTGAATGACTGTAATTAGGAGATTGAAAGACTATGGTAATGAGTTCACGCACTGGATTAGAGAGAGCTCAATGACATTCATGTTGATCCTTGCTGTCAGGGAAAAAAATGTTTCATTCCTGCTGTTTTGTGCTTGTGTTTCAAAGGAGGGAGGGGCTGCAAGTTCTTGTTACTCTTCATCATTCTATACAATTTTGTTGACTATGGTCATAGTCAGTATATAGTTTCTTTAGCGAGGACACTATCTAAATGAGGTGGAAGGAAATGGGGATGATGTTCACTGTTTAATATTAGTTTTTCTTGCATACTAGAAAAGATTTGTGTTATTTGAGCTTTTTAAACATAGAAGTCTGGAGGAAGAATGAGAAAAAAGTGAGGTCTTCTTGTATCAATGGTCATGGATTATGACATTAGGGGTTATAGCGCTATCTTGATTCTTGAATACTGGATGCCATCTACATCCATGTGAGGTTATTTCTCTAAGTTCTTTTTTTTTCTTCCTGGTTTGATGTTATCCTCTTCAAAGTAAGAAATCTATAGTAATATTGCAATGTCATTTATGATGCAGTAGTGTGACTTGCCACTTCTTTAACTCATGAAGATATGAGCATTGATTTGAAATTAGTGGACCCCACTATTTATATGCCATTTTCCAAATAGGGAAGAATTTCTACAGCTTGAATCCCTTGATATTGCTGGCTACAGTTTTATTTTGTATTTTCATGTGTTTACCTTTTGTTGCATTGATTACAACCTTCTTAGTTTTACCTATTTTCTTTGTTCTTGTAAATGTAGACTCATGCCTTTTGGTTAAAAGTTGTGGACATTACTTGTAAATGTAGCTTTCTACAGTTTGTGCTTCTTGTTTAAAAGAGCTTTTCCATTATCTTCCAGTCTTTCCGGTGGGTGCAGGTTATGCAGTGCTGGTGTGGGTGCTGGTTTTTGTTTTGGAGGAGCTGTGCTGTGTGCTGTGTGTGCTATATGCAATGGTTTGCTGCTGCTGTGCTGGTAGTGGTCTAGTGGTTGGGTTGGTGGTGTGGCAGGGTGGTTGAAGTGTGTTTAGTTGTTTATTTTGATTGTTTTTTGGATGTTTTCCTTGTTTGCTGCTTTGTGTTAGTTTGTTTTGAGCTGATTTTGGTAAGGTTGAGTCAACCTCCCAATCTTCCAGGCTTGTAGTTTGTACTTTTTCTCTTGGTTTTTAATAAAACTCTTACATTTGCACCAAAAAAAATGTCTTTGTAAAAATTTATTATTGTTATTCATCAATTTAATATAGCATTTGTTATAATAATTTTAATTTTTGGTTATTAGTATTATTATTCCATTACAATTGTGATTTTATTTTTTTTTTCTTTTCAAAAATCGCTATTAGTATCGTTTTTTGAAAACAAATGATACTAATAGCTATTTTTTTATATATAAAAAACCACTATTAGTATCGTTTTTGTAAAAAAAACGATACTAATAGACTGTCTATTTGTATCGTTTTTGTAAAACGATACAAATAGGTCATAAAAAACGATACTAATAAGCTATTTTTCTACTAGTGTTTCCGTTGCAAATTTGCGAGGGAATTGTCCGTCGCAAATTTCAAAAGTTCAGTCGCAAATTTGGAAATTTGCGACAAAAATTTTAGCGACGGATGTTTTGCGATGGAATTTGTCCGTCGCAAAATAGTTGTTATCTTGTAGTGGTAGGAGGTGTCTTCATGCATATTATGTGTAATTAGTTGTAACAGTAAGTTTCACGTACTAATGGTAGATTTTCCCTAGTTAAAGTTAAATAGGAAAAGGGTCAGGCTAGGCAAAAGTATCTGAAAATCCAAAAGGTCAAAAATCTGACCGGTTCGTATTTGATCTGATTTTTAGGATATCTGTAAATGCGGATATCAAATATCACTTTCGGCCTTTTCAAATATCTGAATATCCAAATTTCCATATACCAAATAAGATATCTGTTTTTTTTTTTTTTTTAAATCATATATTGCTTTTATGCATTAAATCAAACCAAAATAGAGGTCATTCAATTTAATAGTATTAAACTAGTAAACTCAATGATCTTACGGAGTACTTCTATAAAAATAAAGTTATTCTACTCAATTACTAATGGATAAGCTAAGGTTTGACATATATATTTATTTTTTTACAAAACTAGATTGGTATAATACGGATATAAATATTGATATTCCAAAAATTCGGATCCAATATCCGATTCATTTTAGGGCTATGTATATATATATATATATATTAGTTTAAGGGCTAAAAGTAAATTATTATTTGATTAAAGACTTTTTATAGCCTTGATTGTGGACTTGAAACAATGAACCAAATATAAAGAACTAGATTGTGCCCACATGACCACATGGCCACATGTAACAAGATAAGGAAGACAAAGTTATTTGGGTGACCATTAGGGCATTAGAGCTTGGCACAAGCAAAACAAGGTTTTGGTCTTAAGTAAGGTGAAAGGGTGAGATAGATTTTACGCTCAAGACCAAAAAAAATTGAATGACCAATGCCTGTATACTTGTTTCTATAACCTGGTCGATGATGAGAGTCTCATACATAACCTTATAGGTGAGATGATGAAACTAAAATTTTTGAAAAAACTTCTTAAATACGAGTACAAAAAATAGTGAACAACCAATACAAAGTTGAAATAATACATAAATGTATGTATTAAACTGTAACTAAATGACCTATCATATTATCTTAAATCATAAATTACCTATTAAAATATGCATAAAGCATCCTTATCAATAATTCACTCTAATTGATAATTATTGTTTAGAGCATCACCAACATAGCATATACGGAGTACACATAAAATAACACTCCACCAATTAAGAGGCAATACATTAAAGCAAGAAGCATTTCACATACATAGATCAATAGTTCCCGGAAAGCATATAATTGAGACAGGTTATTTGTACACCAGACACACCATTAATAGTTTCTATGACGGCGTGTTTTCTTCGAAAATATATGATAAATTAGATGGGATGGTTTGAAAAAAAAAATGAATTAAACGACATTAAAATTGTAATCCCGTAAACAGAACACACGCATATCCGAGCCATTCTTACAACATCCATCCTAATCTCCGATCAATGAGAAAAATATTTGACACAACCTCATTACAACGAGTCAATAAGCGCAAATCAACTACACTACTTATATAGTCATATCCTCCGTATTACAGTCTTCTTCATTCATTATTGACTTCAGTATTCAGACAAAACTTTCTCCCAAAAATCCCCAAATCAAACCTTCAGTAAACCCTAATCTCAACTTCACTCTTCTTCAATGGCTTCTCCTGATGAACGTTTCACCGTCGTCTACCTCGCGAAACTCTCTGAGCAAGCTGAGCGATACGATGGTATGAAATCTCCTCTTCAATTTCTCCTCTAAACTCCATTTCTAAAACCTTCATTTTCATCTTCTTTCTTTCTTTCTTTTTTTTTATATAATAATTTCTTACTTTTTTCGACTTCATCGCTTGATTTAAGATTTCATACGGTTTTCGAGTTCATCGCTTGATTTTCCTTTTCTTTAATATATTTTTTTGCAGTTTATTTATATATTTTTTTAATTTAAAAACAATTTCTTAGTGCTTTTGACTTCATCGCTTGATCTCATTTCTGATTTCCTAGCGTTTTCGACTTCATCGGATTTTTATTTATTTATTTATTTATTTTTATTTTTTATTTTTTTGTTTTTTTGCAGAAATGGTGGAGCAGATGAAGAAACTGGCGAGCTTCAACGTGGATTTGACAGTGGAAGAGCGTAACCTCCTGTCAGTTGGCTACAAGAATGTGATCGGCTCTCGGAGAGCGTCATGGAGGATCCTGTCTTCGATTGAGCAGAAGGAGGAATCGAAAGGAAACGAGCTGAATGTGAAGCGTATTCGCGACTATCGTCTCAAAGTTGAATCTGAGCTCACTGATATCTGCAATGATGTTATGCGCGTCATCGATGTTCATCTTATTCCGCATTCGAATAACAGCGAATCTACTGTGTTTTACTATAAGATGTAAGAAAATATTGCAGTAGTTGCTGATGTGATCGTTTGATTTGATTTCGGTTATTCTAGGCATTTCGTTTTGTTGTGGTTGAATTAATGGATCTGCTTTTGTTGATGTTTTTGCAGGAAAGGTGATTATTATCGCTACCTTGCTGAGTTTAAGTCTGGTGATGAGAAGCAAGAAGCTGCTGATCAATCGTTGAAGGCATATGAGGTAGTATTCTGTTCTTTAATTTGTGTTTTGAATATCATTGTATTGTTTTGATGGATTTCTGAAATTTGAAGTCCGAAATAGGATACGTTTCATGCTAGTTGCTACTATGGGTAAAGACTAAATGTAATGTGCGAGCTGTTATTGTTGATCCTTATACTTTATCTTCGCAAGTGAAGTGTAACAATTAAAATAATATAAGGAGTAGATTATCTCTAAGATCTGTACTAGCAGGATATCAACTATCAAGTGATGTTTTGGGGTAATCTACTCTAAAAACTCCTAAAAGTACCACCTCATATGTTGCGAAACTAGCTTACCTATTATATATACAAAAATTAAGAGAAATGCTACTTTGATATCCTAGGTTATGTCTATCAAAGGGATATGCTATGTATTATTGAAAATAGTGGCAATATGTTGTGATTATTATGAGTAACTAACTCAATTACTGTATTTTGGCTTTATTAGGGGTTGGGGCAAGGAAGGAATTGGAAGAAATAACAGAGAAGTTGTACTTTATGTTTAATATCACTTGTGATTGAGTCTATGTTTGAGTGTAGCTGTTTGATGATTTGTTTGCATATCATGCAATTTACCTGTTTTTGAGGCTTTCCATTGACTTATTCATTCAATTTTATTTGCTTGTTTGTCATATCATCCCAAAAAATATTCTATTACATAGTCAGTGTATAAAAAGAAACCTTATTCATTTGAGTGATTAATTAGTTTGCAGTCTAGATTATCATGCTAATATTTCTAGCTCAAAAATTTACAAGTCTTTGGCCATGTCTATCATTTGTGTTCATTGCAGGCTGGAATTTCTATATCTGAGGCTGAGCTGCCACCTACTCACCCCATACGCTTGGGTTTGGCACTGAATTTCTCCGTCTTCTATTACGAGATCAAGAATTCACCTGAAAGGTACATGTTGCACTTATTTTTTGTAAGCTTGCGGCTTGCCAGCTGTTCTTTGAGAACTTGATGATTAATAATTTTGTATGTTATATCTCTTTGGTATCTCTAGGGCATGTTCCTTGGCAAAACAAGCTTTTGATGAGGCTATCTCTGAGTTGGATAGTCTAGGCGAGGATTCTTACAAAGACAGCACATTGATCATGCAGCTCTTGAGGGATAACCTGACATTGTGGACTACTGACATTTCAAATGAAGACGGTAAGTAAATTTTCTCTTAAAATTCGATTGCTATTCAGCTTAGCTATCTATGGGCTTTATTGTTGAGTTGGTTGCTGATTAGCTCTACCTTTATGTTTTTCACTTGATAATTATACTTGCTTGTTATGTCTTAATTTGGTGAGTTGCATTGCATCTTTACAAGGCAACTTTGCTACTGCAGTTGTTTGCCCTTGTATATTGTCTGAGTACTTCATTTTTCTTGCTTGCTACACTTTCCTAAAACAGAAATGACTCATTACCGCTTATGTTTCCTAGAAAGGAAATGTTTTCTCTTTTTATACCTTTTGAATCGACTTCAACTTTTATCTTCTTAAAATTCCGCCAATTTCCTCTGCATTACTCTCATTTTAGAAGAAAAAAGGTGGGCCACATCTTTCCCTTACGTTTCTTAAGTTTCTCTTTTTTTCTATGTTCCATATTATGCAAAAGAAAAGTACTCTATATTTTTATTCCAGAATTATCTGATCCATCATTTTCGACAGAACTAATATGCATTGTTTTGACTAATTGGTGCTTGGGCCTAATGCCCTACTGGCGTATATGATTTGTTGAGTTATTGTTTTGGTCTGTAGGGAATTTAGGCCTGTTATAATATTGTTTCTACATGCAAGTGTTTTGATTGCAAACGTTTATTTTATGTGTTATGCAAGTGTTAAGAATTATGATACCTCAACTGTTTGTAATTGCAATACGGGAAGGCACATTTATAAGGAGAAAGAAGATACATAGAAACTAGAAAGAAATAAATAGATTGACGGATGTTAACCAAATAATGTAATATTGGAATCATGAAACTTAAAAGTAAAGTGTTACTGACCCCGAAGGTAGTCTGAATGTCTTGTTGTGAACATTTGATTTATGCTAACTCACTTGCTACCAAGTGCTTAATGAGATATATCTAAATGTCATATTGCCTTGTGATGTTTGTTGCGGACTTTTTTTCGTGTGTTTATTGACAAAATCAAAACCTGGGGCAGGTATGCCTTTAAGGCGTTTTTTTTATCATGTATTTATATATTAGACCCAAAAGGCCCAAAGATGCATCACCACCTTTGTAATTTGTGGTGAATCTTGCCAACTTAAGCTCTACACTGAGAACTTAAGTGGTCAACATTGGCCACAAAACGAAAACTCATCAATTTTGAATGGCATTAAGCAATGGTGGAAGAGAATAGGCAAAGTTTTGGCGAAATGATTGAGGATGAGGAGTGTTGCAAATAAGTGGAAGGTTGATAGAAGAAGAGAAAAGAGGAGTCTTTATAGTGGTGGTTGGAATTGCTGAATGTTTGATTTTTCTTATATTTTCTTCTGATTTTCTTGTTCCCCTTTCTTTTCCTCTTTAATTGTTTAGTGAGTTGCAGCATATACAATGGCATGGAAAGTGTTAGAGATAGTTGAAAGAATTGGCTTTTGGATTGTGAAAGCAAAGCAATGATGAGATGCACATAGTAGTTCAACAAGAGCATTTGAAACTACTTTTTCTTGGTGTCATTTGTTTTCTTTTAACAAAAATATTCAATCATAATTTGGAGTAAAAATTCCGGAATTTCCATATATCTGTGTTTATTTGTCTCTAGGTTGAGGGTAATTGTGCAGCTGTGCACATGTTGGGATTGGATCTTTTTCATGCCACTTATAGTTATCGGTCATGTTTTAAGTCATGATATCGCTGTGGATAATTTTAGTAACATATCTAATTTGTGTGAAATGAAATGAATTGCTTTCTTGTGGCAATCTTAATTTTCCTTGGTGCAAGTCTGAGCCATTCAATTTGCTATTTATGTAACTTGAAAATCTAATATCATCATGCATCCTTATCCAGGTAACCGATAGAGTCATTTAGGTATGAGATATGTTTGACTTCCATTGAACCCAAGTTGTTAAATGGAACCAAAAGTTGCTAATTTGATGGTATAATTTGCCTTTTTTTGTTTGTGGTTTGCGCGAGAGGCTGCTTGAGGAGAGTTGGGTAACACTGCTTAAGTGAACTGAAGCGATGGACCTTTAATGCCCAAAAGGTGCTCATTAATCTATGTGAATCATGTAGCTTATATACCTCAGGTCTAGGAGCTATTGAGCTACGTTTAGTAACCTGGATGTAAAGTTAAGTCATCATTTGACCATAAGCAAAGATGAGACTTTGGGATCTAAGGTGAAGTCAATAATGATGGTGTGCTTGCTATTGCAAATGGCCATAGTCCATTGGTGAGCAGCTCTGTTTGTACAGTATGATGGAGAATGAAGGGGAAGGCCCTAGCCCTCCAACTGCGGACATCATAGAACTTGGAGGAACAAACAGAAGATAAGAAATAGGGAATTGGCCACTTGGAGGATCCAATTGTAGTTTAAAGTTAGTTTGCTTCCTACTAGTAATATATTTCACTTATTTCCTTAAGAATCTAACATGAACATTTGAACCTGTTCTTTCCTTCGGAATTTCTGATTTTATGTTAAGTTTTGGATATCAGCTTTTCCAAAAATTAGTATACGCATATGATGAGCTGAAAACTAATTTAATTATGCGGTCTTGTTCTCCAAAAATTAGCAATTACATATGATGAGCTCATAAATCATAATGCTGATGAGCCTATCACCTTATTCAATCCATGCCCTAGCCCTTGTTATTTACTATGAGACTTTCAATCTTGGTATAATGGTATCGTCTCACAAGCTGTCTAACATTTATTGTCAAACCCCTTTGATAGAAAACTAGTTCAAAATTTATTTTTAAGCAGTTCATGCTGCCACTGAAACTGAGGCATTTTCTTCTGTTGTCATAACTGCTATAATACCCTCTAGTAACCCATTATCACCTCATGCCCGAGCCCTTATTATGTACTGTGACTCTGTCAATCTTGTTATTGTCTCACAAACTGTCTAACATCTTTTTGTGAAACCCCTTTGATGGAAAACCCAATATTTCAAAACTATTCCTGAGCTGTCAGTGCTGCAACTGAGTCTGAAACTGAGGCATTGTCTTCTGTTGTTATAACTGCTATAATACCTCTAGTAATCCATTATTGAAGTGAAGTTATCCTGAATCAAGTCTGTAAGATCTGAAGTTTTGCAGAGACAGCCATACAAAGATTTCTGCTTCTTGAAAAGGAATCAGTGCTGCAACATTTGCTTTGCTCCTTTTGTATTGTAGATCTCATTATCAAACCCATAATACAATTGGAATGTACTGGATATTCTCTGTTGCAATGATTGCTTTGTTTGGTAGGAGTATTTGAAGGGAAAGGAAACTAAGGGAGTAAGTATTCATTACCCTAATTTGGTTAACACATGAAACCATGGAAGTCATGCAGACGATTGAAAAAATCCAAATTCCTTCCCAAATCTCTCCAATGTTGGAAAGTTTTGGATGGGAAATGGAACTCACTCTATTTCCCGATCCTTTCCTGCCATTTCTATCTTCTCTTCTCTCCTTCCTCTTCCGTTTTGAATGCAATCTAAACATATATTCTACCAGGACACACTTAGAAATCGTTTGATTACGTTACTCATCATCCTTGGAAAGGAGTGTTTGCATTGGTAAGGCTAAAGGCATCGGTAAGAACTTACTGAAGATGGTTGTTCATAGCTCTGAAAGTTATCAATTTTCGTGGTAAAAAAAGAAATAAAATTGAGGTTTTTTGATACTAATACTACTTATATGGGCGCTGGAAGCTCACCTGTAAGAAAGAAGATAAAATAGGAAGAGAGTGAAAGACTAGGACAGTAAAAGAGATTGACATGTATGAATACTATGATTTTAGATAGGCTGACATTGCAGCAATAGCAAATGCCCAAAGTAGCAATATGGAAGCTTCCCAATAGAATTCATTTGTGTTATGTTTGTAGGCTTCATTTTTCTTTACAGAAATTAGTTGGTCTTCTTCAGAATTGTATGCACACCACCCTCAAGTAATGCAGAGGAAAGTTTTGCAAATTAACTGAGCATTTTGTTGGTGCCTATTTTGCCTTTTAACATAACATATTGGTTGCTTTTTGTCCTTTTTTCATAATTCCAAAACTGGTTAAAAGGCATTTCGTATGTGCCTGCTGGCCTAATAGATTTCTGTGTCTAACTTGTTTTGCTGTATTGTGATTGCTAAATACCATCAGATGGTTCTCAGAAGGCAGACCCTAAAAACACTTCTTGTGAACGCGAGGTTTGTAATTTACTTTTATAACATTTGATCATGTTTCTTATCATAAATTTTTTATATTAATTAATTTCGTTCACTTGCAGTGAACCAGTGCGAAGTATGAGAATGCCATCCTGTTTGCTACATAGGTCAGGCGAGTTGATGTCATCTGTCTAGGATTTGTAATTTCTAATAGTGTGTTTCTCATCTTGTTGATAGATGTTCGAAGTGTGATGTTTACTGTGCCCGTAAATTTAGCTCCCATTTTCTCTTTCACGGATCAAATACTGGTTGTTGGCTAGATTTCAACAGGAACTTGTGATGCTTCTATTTTAGTAAAATAGTGAAGCAAGATTTGCTTAGGGTTTTTTCTGTAAATCCCATAGTTCGCTTTCACTATGTTTCCTCAGAGTTGTGTGCTCAGAGTTTACTTGGTTATCATAACATCCATATTTTGCATATGGAAGAACCTTCCAGATTATGGTGGGGAACATGACTTCCTGGGCCTAAGGAAGCTGGTTAATAATAAGGCATTTTTCTGGCAAAGCTGGTCAACTTCTTTTCATGTCACTTTTTACATAGTGCGATGCCTGCGATTTGTTTTAGGATTTTCAAATTGTGCTACGTACACCTGGATCCTGTAGATCCCTCTCTTCTCATGGTTGAAAGATATACTTTTCCAAATAGATGAATTCCCGAGCTCAATGTGTTTGGCCTTTTGCTGAGTTTGAGGTACTGGATGTGCTTCAATGTTTCTAATGCGGCGACAACGACAATAAAGCGTTAGTCCAAATTAATTTTGGGTTGGTTAGATATAATTAATATGGAGAGTTATTTGCAAAATTCCTCACCCTCCAATTTTCCCTTTATTTGATACTAAATTTTTTTTTGCCCCAATGCCCTTATATCTCCAGTTTTCTACTAACAACTTTCATTCAAGTTTGCTTTGGTCTTTTTCTATCTCTCCTTTGTCCCTCTTTTTGTCACCCTTTCCAAACTTCAATCTCCTTATTGGAGCGTGACTCGGTCTGTTTCATATAACAAAACCACCCTTCATATAACAAAACCATCTTAGACTATATTGAATAATCCTTCGTATAACAAAACCATCTTAGACGATATTGAATATATTTTGATAAAATTAGATAACATTGCAAAATAATTTTAGCAATGTCAAATACTCTAATGTGACGGTTGGGGGAGACTCAAGGTGGGCTACATAGTGGTCAATTTGAATTGATTTGTTTGCTAGCTTTAGATGAGGATGCTCTTCATTGTTAGGTGGAGAAGTAACCCTTCTCAATCCGGTTAAAAGGAGCCGGAAGGAATGGAAAGGGAAGAAAAGAAATTTAAAAGAGACTACTGTTCGCACAAGTAAAGAGGAATGAGGAATCCATTCTCTCATTTCTTTAAAAAAAAAAATTAACCTATCTTAATTCAGAGAAACTTGGAGGAAAAACGTAGCTTCTTCCCCCGCACTATCATCCTTTTTCTCGTCTTTTCTCTTCTATCTTGCTATCTAAATAAAGGCCTATTTGTTTTGAAAGATTTTTTTCTTGGAAAATTAATTTTCCATTATTTAATTTGTCTGTTTTATGATTGAAAGTCAAATTTCTAAAGTGCGGAGAAGTTCTCTTAAATAAAAATGGTCCTTTTATATGTCATTTTCTATCGTTTCTTTGAGGGTGAAAATCGAAATTTCTATAATATGGAATAGTTCTCTTAAAAAAAAAAAAGAAACTCATTTTTCGTTTACAAACAAGGTATGTTACGGAGTATAATTTCTTTCCCACTCTTTACTCTTCTATTCTTCTCCTTACATCTTTCTTCCCTTCTTCCTTTCAAATTTCTTATTCTCCGTAAGATTTCTTTGAACCAAAACAAACACAAAGGAAAACTGCTTCTACAATTGTGTTATTTTTCATTGAAAATTATCTTTCTCATAATTTTCACATTATAGTGATTTTCATTAAGACAAATGGAGCCTAAATATAG
>PYUH01000040.1:2707606-2755106 GCA_016808085.1 Suaeda aralocaspica | reverse complement strand
TTATTTATTTATTTATTTATTTATTTATTTATTTATTTATTTATTTATTTATTTATTTATTTATTTATTTATTTATTTATTTATTTATTTATTTATTTATTTATTTATTTATTTATTTATTTATTTATTTATTTATTTATTTATTTATTTATTTATTTATTTATTTATTTATTTATTTATTTATTTATTTATTTATTTATTTATTTATTTATTTATTTATTTATTTATTTATTTATTTATTTATTTATTTATTTATTTATTTATTTATTTATTTATTTATTTATTTATTTATTTATTTATTTATTTATTTATTTATTTATTTATTTATTTATTTATTTATTTATTTATTTATTTATTTATTTATTTATTTATTTATTTATTTATTTATTTATTTATTTATTTATTTATTTATTTATTTATTTATTTATTTATTTATTTATTTATTTATTTATTTATTTATTTATTTATTTTTGTTTATTTCAAAAGAGATTTAAAGTACTCTTAAGCCGAACGTATAAAAAGTAGTCATTCCTTTGATAGCCACACTTGTAAAGTCCAAAGAGCTATTATACATAAACTTGATGTATATATACAACATTTGTGCTGGACAATTGAGAGTTTGAATTTCAATATAAAAATTTAAGGTACGGGGACAAATGATTCAGTTAAAACAACCAATAAAATAACACAAAATTTGGCATATTTGTACACCAAGTGTATATGTAATCTTTACACGATATAAACTTCTACAAATTATTTAAGTTATGTTTTAAGAAAACTGAATCGAAAAAGTAAATATTTACAAATGGCCTAGACACTCGACCCTTGTCTTTTCTTACTCTCCCAATTATACTTCGTACAATTTAGCTTGAAATTAATAAGTAACAATTTTCCCCCATCAATTATGGATCAATTAAAATGATTGCAATGCTATGCATAGTTTGATCACTATGTTAGGGAACTAAGGAATGCATTTTGTGAAAGAGAGTCTATGTTAGCTTATGTTAGTATATTGAATTGCTTTGTTGGAGAGGCTGTTAAATCATCACTATTCATAGTACTAAATTTTAATTATTAGGTAATCTACCTATTTAGGTGATAAAAGAGAATCGAAGATTGACAATAATACAATTAATGAACCTCCTTATTTTTAGTTACTATTATTAGGACAAACAAGAGAAGCAGTCAAATAAACAAAATATGTGTTCTCCAAAATTAGTCTAATAATGAACAGAAATTACATTAGCTATAATAAGACAGCTTAATCATCTAAAAAAAGTCATCTCTTTATCTATTCTTGTGTTTATAAACTTAAGACAATCTTCTCTAATTTCCTTAAGCTCGTCGTTCCTTTCTGGGATTTTACGAAATTCACATTACAAAAAACAAATAAGATCAATATATTTTGATTCATAATAACAAATAGAAAGGAATAACATGGGGAGATTTCAAGGTGTTTTTCTTTTCATTGGGGCTCTTTGCCTCCTCTCTTTGAGTGGTGTTGCATATGGTGCTGGCAAGGTTAACCACTACAAAGTCCAGGGGATGGTGTACTGTGACACATGCCGTATCCAATTCATCTCTCGCGCTAGCACAATGATGGAGGGTATGTAATGATAGTCTTGTATTTCACTTGCGTTGATATTATGTGTGTGTCTCAACCATTAGAGATCAAACCCGTTAATTTAACATAAAAAGAAAAGAACGCTTGGATACGTTGTGGCCGGGTTATGATTCTTGGATTGTAACCCGTAAATTATCTTGTATTACATACATACAATTTGGTAGTAGAGGAGGAAGAGGCTAATCTTTGTGTCTTGTTCCTTCTTAAACATCTTTCGCCTTTATGCAATGAATATGATACCGATTTCATATCTTCTATCTGCATGAAAATTATTAAGTGGTTAAGCAATCTTAATTATGTGCTACAAAACTAATGAGTAACTCATAGATTTGGAATGTAACATTGTAACAATGCGCAGGTGCCACTGTGAGATTGGAGTGCAGGAACATTACTGCAGGAACAGAAACCTTCAAATCTGAAGCTGTAACAGACAAGCTAGGGATGTACAGCATCAATGTTGATGGTGATTATGAAGACGATATCTGTGAGATTGTGTTGGTGAAGAGTCCTGACCAAGAGTGTTCCGAAATATCTACTGATATCTATGCTAAACAAGCTGCTAAGGTAACTCTAACAAACAACAATGGTGAAGCTTCTGATGTTCGCAATGCTAATGCTCTCGGCTTCATGAGGAAGCAGCCGCTTCCAGAGTGCCCTGAAGTGCTTAAGGAGTTGGATATGTTTGATGTTCCTGGGGTTACTAGAAACTGAAAGTGGTAATGCTGTGGAATATTTCAGGAAATTGTTTCATTATTTTTTTGTTCAGTTTAATCATGTACTACCAAAAATAAGCATATGACAATTTTACAAAATGAAAAAAAAAAAAAAAAACTGAAAATGAGGGTTTGCACTTTGCATTGGATGAGGCTAGTAAAGATTAAATGTTTCTTTTTAGTTTAGTAATATAATTCGTTGTTTGAAATTTGAAACTAGCCTTGTAAATTGGTTAGTGATACATGTTTGTTTGATCTTATAATTTCATTATTACACCCTTTTGTGTTTTGGTTCAAATATGTAATGTCAATTTGCTCATTTGGATGGATAGATATGGATGTAATGTTGGTATTGTTTCTAAGTTAATTAATTTAACTCCTTGAATTGAGATTGACCTACTATTAGTTAGGATTAATTACTTTGTTGGTTCATTTCTCGAGCGAACCACTAAAGAATTTTCATATTTTGAAATATATTCTAACACTTTTCGTATACATAGACTGATTAATTTTAATAAACGTCTCCGTTCTTAAGATTGCGAACAGAAATACGAGGACCTAACTATGGATGGTGTGCAGCAAGGTGCTATATTGCTATCACTTATATAGGAAGTTGGGAGTCACTGAATTAAGATTTATGAATTTAGTGTTCCATGATTCCATAATAATTTCATATTAGGTGAATTACATGTTGATACAAGCTTGAATCGATCTTTGGTTCGATGCTTTGCTGTTACGTCTGAATGTTTCAATTACACAATTTTCCGAGAAAATGTTTATATAATTGGCTTATCGAAACTTACAATGTATAGCAGTAAAGGATGAATGATGAAAATAAGCTAGAGGATTAATTGATAACGGGGGTAATTAAAAAAAATTTCACTTCTTAAAAATAGTACCCGTTGGAAATTTTTGGAGTGAAACACCACACCGATTGGTGAGAAAAATATAAAAAACATAGTTTTACATTAGTAAAATTCCAAAGTATTTTGTGATTTATTTTATTTGGAGTAGTTTAGTGCTCCCTTCGTTCCCAAATGTTTGATACATTTGGAATTTTGACGGTACTTAAATCTTATAGTTATAGCTGAATTACCCCTTATCCCCTTTTGCCCTTCCCTTCACTCTATTGTCTCCACCTATTCCTCTCTCTAAAATCAACCATTCTCCTCTAACACCAGCTCAAACGCTGAACTTTGCTTTTCTGACAACCGCCAACGTAGCCTCACAGCATGTAATTAAGTTCAAATACTTTAAACAACTCTATTCTTCAAGGGCCCTATTTAAAAATTGGGCCCAAACTAAAATCAATTATAATATTCAATTTTTATTTCATAACAATATTATCTTCACAAATATTTTTTTTAGTATGCCTATTCGGTTCACCGGAGCTTAGCTCTGACAACATCCGGATTCGACCCATGTTGTACACCTAGCTTATGGTGAGTGAGTCTCCCAATAAGAGTTTTTTTGCATGCGATGAGACTCGAACCCGAGACCTCCCTTAAGCGGCATCAAGCTGCTTACCACTTTAAGCCAACTCTTATTGGTTATCTTCACAAATATTAGTTATAACAAATGGAGACATGGAGTACAATAAAGTGATTAGTTATTATATTATACAAGCATAACAATATAGTTGGAGTTATGGATTATAAATAGTGATTAGTTTTCAATCTTAATTTCATTATCGCTCATGTTTTTCTACGCTCATCTCTTGCTTTTTCTTCACAATACACACATTTGACAATTGAAAAATGAAGCCTGCAATGTGGAATATAATTATGTGCGCAAGAGGATAGTCAGCCCTAGGGATTACCTATTTGGCTATTTCATTAATAAATAAATTATTGTATATATGTGGGCATCAACGTTCGAAAAGTTACAGACGTAGTGATATAAGTTAATTATGATTAAATAAAATTCTAATTTGTCAAAGCTTTTATGATTCTTTGCAAAACTTAACAATTCTTCTGCACATTCTAATCTTTTTCACATCATTCTTTTATACCAGCTTGGTACCTTCCACCGGATCACAAGAAACTCTTTAGATCTGTGAAGATTGGACATTTGTTTTTGATGCAAAAAATAAATAAAAAAGGAAAATTCCTAGTTAATAACAGTGATATGTTTAGTTAAACATATCACAATGGTAAAAGTGTGAAATTTATAATATTATATAATATAAATAAGTTGTAATATGATCTCTTTAATCTATATTACTATCCTTGTTTCACATTATTGCAATGATTAGACATTTTTCCTCTCTTTATTATATCAAATCGTTGCAAATAATATGAAACATATGTAGTATAATGATATTAGAAACTCGTGTAATATGATATGCCCTATAGGTGGTATGATGTTAATATACTAGAGGCAGGGATCTGATACTAATTAACAACATACTATTATTTCCTTGAAATTTTAATTTTTTTTTTTTGGTATCAAGTTAAAGAGCATCTTAGCTTGTGCTTGGTACGTATTAGTAGTGATTTAGGCTCTGTTCTCTTCACGGGATTATAATCCCGATCCATTTCATTCCATTCTCGGGTCATCCATTTCAATCCATTCTAATCCCGGCAATCCATTCTAATCCATTCTAATCTCGACAATCCATTCTAATCCCGACAATATATTCTTGAAAATTTAAATCTTAATTAAAATTAAATTCTTAATTTAACTCTTGAAAATTTAAATATTGACGACACAATAATGTACATAACAAATTTGCTTTTTTTTTACTACATTTTTGTTACATAATAATTTACTGTAGATACAATATCCTTACAAGTAGATAAAGAAGTGCTTCAATTATCCTCGTATATTTCTTCCTCCTCTATATCATCATCATCTTGGAACCTCATATTTCCAGCACACACATCTTGCCATATTTCATCTGCAATATTTGCACGAATGTCTCGCATTAACATTGTTCGTGTCGGATTAGTGAAATCTAAATCAGCTACACGTTCAATATTTTGGAGACCATGAGAAATTGGAATCCCTAACTTGTCTAATCGAATGAAATTATGTAAAATGCATGTTGCCACAATTATAGCCAATTGATACGTTTCTTCCATTTGTGGCATCATTCTTAAAATTTTCCACCTTTTTTTCAATACTCCAAAAATTCTTTCAATTGCATTGCGTAATGACGAATGTCGGTAATTAAAATTCTCTAATTTTCCATCTAGAGGACCACCATTTTGAAATCAATTGATTGGAGCTAAACTGACCTGAATTGATTAGAGCCGAATCGAATCAAACTGAAATTAAGCTGAAATCAACAGACAATTTTTTTTATTTGGAAATAATAATAATAATAATAATAATAATAATAATAATTTCAATGTTAAAAAATAATTACCATTGTTACAAAATATTAATAACTAATGCTAATAATAATCCCGGCAATCCATTCTAATCCCATCCATTCCATTCCATTCCATTCCAATCCAATCCATTCCATTCTATTCCATTCCAGCCAAATCCCGTGAAGAGAACAGAGCCTAGTGCGTATACGTGTATATCAATGTATGTATATTGAATTGGTTCTTTGGAAGTGAGATTCTTCTTCTACTTCACCTTTTTTTTATGCTAGCTTTAACTTGTTTATGTGTGCTTCTAATTTTATCCATATCCAACAAACATTGAATGATGCTTATTCTTTTTTAATTCCTTTTCCACCCTTATAATAACAATACCTTATTCCCTATGAAATAATATGATCTTATGGTTCATGCACAATATATATGGAATTAAAATTTTATTTTACTTTAGCTAGGTTATTTATTCTGTATCTATAGAAGTGGTTAGTTTAATTGATACCAATTTTGAAGTCACAAAGTGATGCATGGTATTGTGGAGGACAAGTGTATGTGGAATAACTTATTGGGAAGAAGAATTCCTTTTATTTGTTGGCTTTTAATTTGTTGGTTTATGATCTAAGTTCTTTGCTTGAAAGGAAGCACAAAAGAAATGAAAAGGTAAAGTGGCTTTTTAATGTGGAAAATTACCCAAATTGCAAGTTAATACTAAAGTTAATAAAGGTTTAAAAAGGGTGTCATATTTATTGGTTTTATGCTATTATATAAAGAACCAGTGTAATTTTGGTACATGTAAATATGATTGATCTTGTAAAAATTTGGGTGACCTTGTGCAGATTTGACACAATTTTCAATATAAATTGTGTGTACTGTGTAGCGACACTTACCATGTATATACTTAACAGACATGTTGCTAAATGTACATTGTTTTAAAATTGATGGCTAGAGTATCACAAAATTTAGGATGGATGCGTTCTACAACACAACATAAAATCAATGTATTGGGCAACACAATGACATGCATTATATATAGGAGTGAGTTATTTGGATTATTAACTTGAACTCAATCAAAATCCATGAGTCTTTGTTATTAACATGTTTCTATGTTATTCGTTGCACTTTTATAATTAATGTCATGTCATTTTCAATACCGCACTCTTATAGTTTATGTGCAGATGTTCAACTTGCTCATCAACTTTAATTTAAGTTGTGTTATACAATGTAATTGATGACCTATATAATTGGTGTTGTTTATGCTAAATTTGTATTTCAAAATTTTCTACTTATTGAAAGTTTTGAAGCTTTCTACCTTTAATTTAAAGCTTTTGAATTGAACCATCAATTTCAGCACCCTAGCTATTAGATATCAATAGAAAGATTCTCAGGTATCCCTCAAAGGTTCTTGGAGATGGGGTGTTATTTTATAGGAATCAAAGTACAGAATATAAACTACAGTATAAAACTAGTCCAGCTTTAATATGCTCATAAAATATATATATATATATATATATATGTATATATATATATATTTATATTTGAAAATTCACTAATTTTTGTAATTTGATTAATTCACTAAGCATTATTCTTTCTCTCTCTAACTCTCTCTTATGTTCCTTTTTCATAGTACATAATATCAAAAATTTATTAGCCCTTTTTTCACCCTTAATAATGAAACTCAATCTTAGCTTGTTATAGCTCAACTTTTTGGAAAATCATGAGTAAATAGAGTTAGAAAAGGGATCAATTCATAAATGCAATGGGAAATGGAAGTGGTGAAGAGGACAGCGTGATTGAATGATGGTAATTAGATTATTTTCAAGCAAATGCTCAATTAAAAAAATCACTCGTATTTGAAACGAAACTTAATCTTGTTTATATGCAATATTCAAATATCATTTTTTACTTATGATTATAAAAAATACTAATAAATAATGAATCCAGTCCAATAATAACAAATACTATATATAAGTTGAATTATTTATTCCTTATAGTAATAGAGTAAATTAATTATCGAATAATTAAATATAGCAACATCAGCTGTATTTACGATATTATTGCCCTTGCTTACAATGTAATAGGTGTCAAAGTATATGTCCACTTAGGGTAATTTCTTGTTTAAACACCAATCATAAACTAGAGAAATGGAAAACTTTTAAGTAGTTTTTAAGGGGGGACAAATTTCCAACTCAAAGCAAAATAATGCCATTTTGAGTCATACCATGAAAGCCTCCTACGGTTGTCAAAATCTCAATTACAGTAACACACAAAGAGGTTGTCGTTTTTCTTTAGTATCAATCACTTATGACTCACATTTTTTACTTTATGACAAACTAAAGCAACCAAACCACACGATCGAATTGAACTTGACCTCATTGTTGTAGTTTTTTTTTCCCCTTTTCCCTTTTTCCCTTTACTATAAAAAGGTTTCTTTACTATACTTTCTTTTCTATTTTGATTTTTTTTTTAATAATTTTTATTTACCATTGACTAATGACCATACTTGATTTCGCTTTATTTATGCATCCAATACCTTTTTTCTAATAAAATAAAAAAAGAGTTCCCCTTTTAGTGGATAGTTGTTGTATTACGAAATAGTAGATTAGATACTTAGATATCTTAACATGATGAATGACGTATCAATACTTGTTCTATCTTATCAACTACCCCCGTTTCACAATATATGCAACGATTTGATATAAAGTAAAATTTTAATCATTTTAGTTATATTGTGATCGTTTTTGAAAAAAAAAAAGACTAACGCCGTCGATCCCTACTTTTTGATTCATGAACCATAGAAATCAAAGTTTTTGTAGGTAAATACAACGTATAGTATTTTGTAATTAGTTGTATTATTGTCTTTAACAACTAGGAAATGCTATACATAGCTTTTAAGGCTAAGTATACATAAGTATTTTATATATTTTCACAATGGGTAGTAATTTGTAGATGTAAATAAAAATCACACTTATATTGATGTAATAAATGCTTGAATTTAAAATTATTGTCATTTTTAATACCTTACACATAGTCCGCAAAGCTATTATTAGCATTTTCCTCAAAATATCAGTCGTCATATAAATAATAAATGCTCGTATAATATAATAAGTACTTTTATATGACAAGGGAAATTTGTGCATTATTAAATCCATCATAGTTTAGAATATAAAACAACTAATAGTTGGAGCCTCAATAAAACTCCTCTTGTCGTTATCTAGCCATGTTAATAAATAAATAAAACCAAGTTGAAATTTAAAAAATATAATCACTTCGTTCCTTCTTGTTTGATATGTTTTGAGTTGCACACATGCCTATGTACTTGTTTGACTTTAAATATCTTTTGCTGCATATATATATAAATTACAATAATTGGATATTAATAAATTACTCAGTGAGGCGTATAAAAAAAGACCCCAAACGATTATATTATGTTTTATATATATTAAAGGTAATTTAAAGTATTCTTCCATATTATAAATAGCGTCAAGATTTCAAATGTACGAGCGTATCAAATAAAAAGGAATTGGGGAGTATTAAATTGTTACCCAATTGCCCCCAGATGGTTGAATTGATTGCTCTAATAGCTGGAGTACAAGTTTTTGTCATAAAATCTTAGTTAAGTCTGTACTAATAATATTATCATATCAAAAAGCAATTATATGGGACCTACTTATATTTGTTTCTTCTATGAAACTTATGAAGATCAATTGCAATTCAAATATAAAATGTAGCAAATAATAAGAAAGAAAGAAGAATTTCCCATTTATTGTATGATATAGAAGTATCTTTAAACAAAATATTGTTTCAAAATCTAATTATGTATGATTAAGTTAATAACAATCCGTTTTGGGGGTGTTAGACGAACCTATTGTAAGTGAAAATACTCCGTATTAATTTTAATTAGGTATTAATCATATCAGGAACATGCATGATTTTAGCTTAAATTTCCAATTTAATACCATTTTAAAAAATGATATAACAGCTTATCAAATGCCCCAGCAAAATCCGATGATTTGAAATAAAAGGTACGACAACAAGCAAATAGGTCTCCTTAGAAGTGTTAGAACAAGGTGCAAATTAAATTAAAAAGTTAGTACGTACAATTTGCAAACATTTGCCGACATGCATGTGCAAAAATGTTACTATGTTTATATTAATGATCTTAGGTTACTCATAATCATAATGATTTTCGGACAACTTGATGAATTTAAGTAAAATTAATTCTAGTAGCAAGCTGTAACGTGTTCATTTAGAGTTTTTTTAATACAAGCAGGCGCACTACATAGGATGTAGCTGTATAGAATAGTACTCGTATAAATTTGCCATGAAATCCTTAGATAAAAATATTATTTCCATTATTTTTTTATTACTAAGTCAATAAAGTGTTTGATTATATCATTATTTGTTTCTTAATTGAGCCATTGTTTGAACACTTGGAAAATCAATTCACCTTAAAAGTTGCTGTGATTTTGATGCTTTGACTTCTCATTTAAGCTAATGAAATAAAATTTAATTTTCTTTCGTTGTTGTTGTTGTTTTTAAGATAGAAGAGTAAGGGAGACTAATTGTTGAACTAGTTTAAAGTCACCCAAAACTGTAAAAAGTATTAAGGTATAAATGGGACTTTTCTTTAGTCCTTATTATGAGAGTGAGGGATCGGATAGTTGAAGTGGTAAAGCTTGCCTTCCGATTTTAGGATATTTTGGAATCAATTTCCACCTTTGCTCTTGTAATCTATAGAGAGAGGGATTTTTCGTTAATAAATTTCACTTTCCTGATAACTACCCCAAGCTTAGATTAGTCTTTATTAATTGAAAAAAAAAACTTCTCTAAAAAAGGAAAATTTTAAATTGCAAAATTATTTTTATTACTCGAGAATTAATGAATTATATTAAATGTGAGAAATTTTTTCTCTCATAATAATAGTTTACCTTGAATAATGGATATTTTATTATTGTGTGTAGTTGTGCCTACATTGCGTGCGAAGTGCGCTTCTAATCTTGTACTCGTATTATAATTAGTTAACCTATTTATCTTATGTTGGTTATATTTAAAATATTTTTTTAAATAAAAATTTAGAGTAAGAAATAAATATAGAAATTAAGAGGAGAGTAGGTTAATACTTAATATCTTTTTGGTGAAAGAGACTACGAATTACTTTATATTATTACACACGTAACTAAGTGATAAAATAATTGTTTAGTAAACAAAAATTTAAAAAGTGTTAAATTAAGAAAGCAAAAGACGAAAAAAACAACACTCTCAAAAAACTTCAAAAATAAGAAATAGAATTGAAGTAGAATAGAATCAGCCGAAATGATATAGTACAAGATTATACAGTTAAGCATATCAAATAAGTAAGATATAAGTTCTTATCTGGCATATATTCTTCATAATCCAATTATAAACAATTTGGTGAACTATCCATATCTCTTTTAAAGATTGCTCTCAAATCTTCGTTAATAATCAATATCCATTATATTTTATATCTGTATGTCATTTTTTTTTAAATACGGTTACAAGTGCAATAATATTCATTTTTTGTCGCTGTCTCACATATGGTTAAAATTTTAAATTTTTATTATTGTTTACATAACGAATTAAAATTTAAATAGTTACAGAAAAAAATAATACTCCGTACTTCGTATTCAAACGATCATATTAGTGAACCACTTCAATACATAACATTCCATCAAACTACGTCACAAACAATTATGTCGTCACTCTAAAGATGAAGCAAAATAAAGCTACACCCAACATACAATTATAAATTATAACCACTACTAACGTAACTCTATAATGGTAACACAACATATCATAAAAGCATCAATCCAAAGACAAATGCTATTTGGTTCCTTTTCTTTTCTTTTTTTGAAACAAGGCTAATTACACAAAATATATATATACACAAAAATTCATTACCAATATATTTTTTTGCTTCATTTTCCTATTTCCAAATTATTGATCTACAAAAACAATAAAATACAAAAAAAAAAAAAAAAGTCAACAAGTTTGACCAGTGGACTCACTTCTCCTCCTCTTAACTTGAAACCCATGTGTAAAATCACCACCGGTCGCCGCCATAGCCGCCGCCAATTGCCAGTCATCCATATTAATACAAGTGTCATTACTATTCACACCAAACTGTCCCATACTCATATTCATTCCATCAATCATACAACCATCGTCGGAAAACAAGCCTCCACCATCGCCATGACGGCCAGGAGGCTTGCTTTTTCGACGACCAGCTCCTATAGGAACATTTCTTAAGGCACCGCCAGCGGTCCAGTACCGCTGGCAGCCCTTACAAAAGTGGCGTGGTTGGTTAACATTATAATTGTTAAAGTAACAAAATTTTGTCTCCATACTTTTGCACCTTGGACATGGGATTATTTTTTCTGGTCTTTTGTTAATATTGTTGTTGTTGTCTTCTTCTTCTTGTTGTTTTTCTTCATCTTCCTTTTTTTGGGGAATTTCTTGTTTTACTTGTAACACTATTTTTTGGCCAAATAATTTGATTTCAGCCATTTTTATTTTTGGTGATAGAATTTGAGAATGAATTTGGTTTTTTTTTGTTTAAGATCAAGGTTGTTTTGGGTGTGTATATATATATATATGAAATTATGAATGATGCATAATATAAAGTGCAATAAAAAGAATTGACCATAAAGTGAATATAAAAAAAGGCCTAAAAAAGAAAGAATAAAAGGTGGTTTTGCATGTGATTGTGAGATATAAATAAACAATTTATTAGTATTAAAAAAATAAAAGGAAAAAAAGAAAGGATGGGGATTTTCAGAGGAAAAAAAAGGCATAAAAAAGGGGGGATCGCGTAGAAAAAGTTGATGCTGAGCTTTTTGTCCACATCATTACTCCAGAGAAGCATCTCAAATAAATAAATAAATAAAAGTTACTCCGTTTTTTTACTTGCTACATATATTTAAAAGGAAATTTTTTATTTACATGCTACAATTACACTTTTACCCATCATTGGAGTTAATTTACCCTCATTTAACTATACTTAACCTTATTTAACATATGCAAAATTATGATCCCAATGTTAAAAATGACATTTGTCAGTATTTGTTTCAATATGATATGTAGCTTGTAAATAAAACCGGAGTTAGTATAGGTAAAAAAAAAAGTTGGGTATGATAAAATTTTTACTATAACCTTTACCTTTTCTTTTGCAACTAAACTCGAGTTCGGAAATTCTTTAATCAATTATCTGAGAATATATTCTTTATATTTTTAGTCAAAAATTAATTTCAAATGGTGATTTGTTTGTTGAAAATAAGGAGAAAAGGAAGAAGGAAAAAAATGGATGGTGGGTCCCATGGCAAGGTATATCGATTGTCGATGGCTTACAAAGTAACCAAAGATTATTGGGGAGAAGGAATTGAAATGTGGGGTTGGGGAGCATTCAAGGATAAAGTTTCATAGCACACTAAAGTGTGTTTTAAGGATTTAGGAAATTGGTGATTGGTTTTCTTTGTATTTTCTAAAGGAAAATTATTAGTGGGTTAATGTTTTTTCATGTATCTTTGCTTGTATAGATAGAATTGTACAAATCATGTATATGTGGAAATAATTGGTAGATAAATTACTAAATGAAAACTAAGTTATATCATATGTATCTACAAATACAACTTGTATTTGCAACATAGACAAGAAACACGTATATTGTATTCCGATTAGGTCAATGTTGGTTGTCATGCATAAGTAATAGAAAAACACGTATGACTATATGTTTACTATTTAGTTTCACTTAATGGTATTGATAGTAAAGAATGATATATATTTCGTATCAATTGCTTAATAATTTAGAATCATCTACCGGCCGTTAATTGTTGATATGGCAAGACTCTTCTTTAGATTTCAAATTTCAATGTACCAACTAGGTAGGGAAAGAGAGAAAAGTCGTTGTAGGATAATTCATGACAAAATTGAAGCAAATTTTATATTCATATTTTGATTCTATGGAGTATTAATTTATCACTTTTCTTAGCTTGTACCAACGTATTTTTTCTAATTTTCTATAAATTATTTTGCATATTAATGTGGATGATTAGTAGGTAGCACATGGTTTAGACCATAATGTATGGCTAATGTCACAAGTTTAATTTTTTATATTAAATATTGTACTAATTAATTTATATTTGGGTGTTTGTGCACTAATGATTATCTTTACAAGCTACTATACTTTGTTTTGTGCTTTTTTGCTCTCTTTTTTCCACTTTCTTCCCTTAATCCCTTTTCTTTGTACCAATCAGAGGTTCCTTAGATTGCTTATCACATAAGCTCTTAATTGGAAGATCATATCGAATTTAGAAGTTCTCTNATATAAAAAAAGGCCTAAAAAAGAAAGAATAAAAGGTGGTTTTGCATGTGATTGTGAGATATAAATAAACAATTTATTAGTATTAAAAAAATAAAAGGAAAAAAAGAAAGGATGGGGATTTTCAGAGGAAAAAAAAGGCATAAAAAAGGGGGGATCGCGTAGAAAAAGTTGATGCTGAGCTTTTTGTCCACATCATTACTCCAGAGAAGCATCTCAAATAAATAAATAAATAAAAGTTACTCCGTTTTTTTACTTGCTACATATATTTAAAAGGAAATTTTTTATTTACATGCTACAATTACACTTTTACCCATCATTGGAGTTAATTTACCCTCATTTAACTATACTTAACCTTATTTAACATATGCAAAATTATGATCCCAATGTTAAAAATGACATTTGTCAGTATTTGTTTCAATATGATATGTAGCTTGTAAATAAAACCGGAGTTAGTATAGGTAAAAAAAAAAGTTGGGTATGATAAAATTTTTACTATAACCTTTACCTTTTCTTTTGCAACTAAACTCGAGTTCGGAAATTCTTTAATCAATTATCTGAGAATATATTCTTTATATTTTTAGTCAAAAATTAATTTCAAATGGTGATTTGTTTGTTGAAAATAAGGAGAAAAGGAAGAAGGAAAAAAATGGATGGTGGGTCCCATGGCAAGGTATATCGATTGTCGATGGCTTACAAAGTAACCAAAGATTATTGGGGAGAAGGAATTGAAATGTGGGGTTGGGGAGCATTCAAGGATAAAGTTTCATAGCACACTAAAGTGTGTTTTAAGGATTTAGGAAATTGGTGATTGGTTTTCTTTGTATTTTCTAAAGGAAAATTATTAGTGGGTTAATGTTTTTTCATGTATCTTTGCTTGTATAGATAGAATTGTACAAATCATGTATATGTGGAAATAATTGGTAGATAAATTACTAAATGAAAACTAAGTTATATCATATGTATCTACAAATACAACTTGTATTTGCAACATAGACAAGAAACACGTATATTGTATTCCGATTAGGTCAATGTTGGTTGTCATGCATAAGTAATAGAAAAACACGTATGACTATATGTTTACTATTTAGTTTCACTTAATGGTATTGATAGTAAAGAATGATATATATTTCGTATCAATTGCTTAATAATTTAGAATCATCTACCGGCCGTTAATTGTTGATATGGCAAGACTCTTCTTTAGATTTCAAATTTCAATGTACCAACTAGGTAGGGAAAGAGAGAAAAGTCGTTGTAGGATAATTCATGACAAAATTGAAGCAAATTTTATATTCATATTTTGATTCTATGGAGTATTAATTTATCACTTTTCTTAGCTTGTACCAACGTATTTTTTCTAATTTTCTATAAATTATTTTGCATATTAATGTGGATGATTAGTAGGTAGCACATGGTTTAGACCATAATGTATGGCTAATGTCACAAGTTTAATTTTTTATATTAAATATTGTACTAATTAATTTATATTTGGGTGTTTGTGCACTAATGATTATCTTTACAAGCTACTATACTTTGTTTTGTGCTTTTTTGCTCTCTTTTTTCCACTTTCTTCCCTTAATCCCTTTTCTTTGTACCAATCAGAGGTTCCTTAGATTGCTTATCACATAAGCTCTTAATTGGAAGATCATATCGAATTTAGAAGTTCTCTAATGGACTAAGTCAAACCATAAAAAGCCATTAATATGCACAGTTGATTGATCGAATATATATATATATATATAGGTAATTACGTACACTTTTGGGATATTTAAAGGCCTAAAGGGGAAATTATATTTCCACAACAGTTTTGGATCAATAAACAAATCCACACTATAAGATTTGTTGCTGACATGATGATATTTATTTTTCTAAAATAGATTTTTACTACTTTTTTTTTTATTAATTATTCTTAACAAACCCACAACTATGGGTGTCCTCTACTGTTCTAATTGCAGTGTTAAAATGGGATGAAATGGATTAGATTGGTTTAACGGGGACGAGATTATAATAGAATGAAAAGAAATGAATTGAATTCAATTGGATTAGATTAGAATGATATAATTAATTACTTTCAAAAATGCGAGAGTTTGATAAATAATAGCAAAAGTTTCATAAGATGTAACAATTTCATTAAAAAAAAAGGCCAAATTGTCAATAACTCTATTATAAAATCTAAAAGTTGAAAACAAGCACCTTTTTAAAATAATCATTTACTAAACTACCTTATAAATTTGTTTTTGGTCATTTGAATTGGAACTACTTGTAGTCGGAATTTATAAAACTTTTAAGTTATGATTTTACTTAGCTTTTTTCCGAAGTTACTTTGATATTTAGGGTGGCGTGGGAACATACTCGCCGATGAGGATAGCAGCAATGACAATGACAATGACGAGGGGATCTTTTTACTAGGGTAGATGGGTGAAATAAGGTTTAAGTTTTTAATGTTTGAGATGAGAGATAGAGTAGGTAATTGGGAGGGGAATGAGAATGGACAAGCTTAAGGGGACGGGGTAGGGGGGAGGGAGTAATAAGTGAGTACAGTTTGGTAGGGCTGTTCAAATTTTAAAATAAATTTGACCGAGCGACCCGATCTGTGAACCGAGCAATTCGATATGAGAAAGTCGGATAATTTTTATAAATTTTTGATTTCAGTTATTTCGGATTGAATATGCATCACATGTTTTTCATTGTCGGATAACTGAAATATCATAAACACTTGAAAATTTAGGCTTCTCGGATTGGGTCACAGATCAGATCACACATATTTCAATTCGGATCGGATTATTTCATTGAATTTAGTAGTTTTGTATTATTTCCAAATTAACCTTTTACTTTATAATTATATTTTCAGATCATCAGATATCCGGTTACCCGACTTGGATCGAATCAGCGATCCGATCGAACACCCCTAGAGTTTGGGGTGGAGTGAAAAAGAAAAGAGGGTAAAGGAAATGACAAAAGAAGGCTAACAAACAATATCAAAGGAAATGAGCTTTCCCTTTTATTATAATTACCCCCAAGTAAACGACCCCTAAATATAATACTCCCTTAATTTGCTTCGGGGTATTTTTGTCTATTGTCTTGATATTTTGAAATGTAATTTTTAGTACCTTAGTACAATTCAGCCCAACTCAACTCTATCATCATCATCATCATTATTATTATTATTCCATTCAGTCCAATTCAATTTAATTCAATTTAGTTCAATTAAATTCATTTCAATTAAGTTTCACTCGGGAAAAAAAAAAAAAGACCAAACTTATAGAGTTTAAGAATTTTTTTGCTACTCTTTTTTTTAACTTTAATGTGTTTTACCTTGCTGGTTCGATCGTTAATTTTTGTTAAGCTAAGCTATGAGTAATTGAGTATAAGGATGGGAGGCGGGGCCATAAAGGGCGAAAGTGAAAAGCATATTGACAAGGTGCTTATAAACTCTATGGTTCCTATGCATCGAACCCAAAATTATCCAATAAGATCTAAACAATCTATCAAAAATATAATAACACAGCTAATTATACATCTTAAGCCACAAGATCAACACTTTTTCACCTTTTCTTTTAGTAAAACACCTTTTTTTTCTTTAGTTAAACTATGAAAAAGAGTTGTAAAATAAAAAAATAAAAATAAAAATTTAGGCCACCAAACAAAAATTTTTTTAATGGACATCATGGAAGATGCACTGTTTCTTAAAGTTGTGTGTCCTTTAATTATGGTAATGCTATTCCTACTAGTTTCAAACTAATCCCTTTTTCTTTTTGATAATTAGTGTTTTAAAGTGCATTTTAAAAGTCTATATTATTGTGTGGATTTTGGGCATCCTTAACACTTGATTTGTCAATTTACATTGAATCATTTGTTTAGGAAATCACATACCACTAAATATTATATCTAAGGGATGTAATACATTTATTCTGTAAATGCATTTGTTTAGGAAATAATTTGCTAGTTTGCCAGAGGTTTGTTGGATAAATTTGCTAAATTTTCGTAACACTCCCCGAAATTTGAAATACTACATCTGTTATCTATTAGTTGCAATACTTGAGTTTTTTTATATTTCATAAATAATATCTAAGTGTTGCAATGAATATGAAGCAAAGGGAGTAGAAAATTTAAATATTTGTAAATGAAATAGCAACAAAAGGGAAAAGCTCCCTAATTTTAGAACTGTATCATTTTAGCCCTGTTAAAAGAAAACCCTAGTAAGGGCCATTCATTACATTACACTATTGCTAGTTTCAATTTTGATTTTGCTTTTATTTCAACTTATTTCAAACACTTTTAGGTCACGCCTATACTCAATCAGTTGAAAAATAAAAATAATTCAATAATTTATAATTATCATTAATACTAATTATGATTATAATTATATAAAAACTATTTTACATTAACATCTTTTAGTATAGAATAATATAAATAAAATATATTGTTAAATTTTAAAATAAAACACTTAAATGCAAGCCAATGATCGATCTCTTATCGAGTCGTTTGTGTTTTTATATAAATATTAGATAGATGATTTTCCATGGAAAGCTCATTTTTACAAATGTTTTTCATTGTTTTGTGGTATGTAAAATGATTTTTCATTTTAATCATTTTTCATATTTTGATTGAATTAAAAATTAAAAACTTCAATTGTGAAGAAACATGGTTTTCCTTCCTATTGTGATGAAAAATGTTGCAAATATTTACATCGTTGCCATTTTAAATTACTCACAATGAAAAACTAAAGGGTCTGTTTACTTCACCTTAAAGTCGGTTTGAGTTCAATTCAGTTTATTTCAGCTATTTATTAAAAAAAATCATAATAAAAAACTTTCAATTTAATTCAACTTAATTTAGTTATTTTCAGCTAGCTAAAATAAAGAGACCTGCAATTCCTCAATTCCAACTTATGTAGTTAACACTTAACATACCGTACACAAAAAGTGTTAGCTGCTTAGTGATTAGCTCTGAAGTTTCAACTTACACCGATATGATGACATTTCCCGCCATTTTTGCGCGCAATCTCAGATTCATATCTCAAATTTCCGTTACCAATAATCTAACCCCTTTACTTCTCAAGTGGAAGATGAGCTTTTCTCTTTCAACAACAACTTATTTATACTGCACAATTTCTAATAACAAAACAAACATTAATAACCAAAGATTATTATATCAACCTTATCAAAATTCCCCTGAAACAATTCCATACTCAAATGTAAATATGTGTACTAAAATGATCACAGATTACACAAAAAAAGGCAGGTTAAAAGATGCCCTCCACTTGTTTGACAAAATGGCTATTACAGATACTATCACTTGGAATTCAATTATTAAAGGGTGTTTAGATTGTAAGGATTTGAGCATGGCTAGAAAGCTTTTCGACGAAATGAGGGATAAAAATGTTGTTACTTGGACGACGATCATTAATGGGTATATGAAGTTTGGGAAGGTGGAAGTGGCTGAAGGGTTGTTTAATGAAATGCCTTATAAGGATGTTGCTGCTTGGAATAGTATGATTTATGGGTATTTTGCGAATGGCCGAATTAATGAAGCGTTTAGAGTGTTTGATGAGATGCCTTGTAGGAATGTTATTTCGTGGACTTCTATGATTAGTGGACTTGATCAAAATGGGAGGAGTAATGATGCATTGAGAATGTTTGAGGCGATGATTAGCTGTGGGATTCAGCCTGTAGTAAGCGCGTTTCCTTGTTTGATAACAGCTTGTGCCAATTCAATGGATATTGAACTTGGTGCTCAGATTCATGCCCGCGTTGTGAAGCTGGGGTGCATTGTTGATGATTACATAGCTTCTTCGTTTATAGCATTATATGCAAATTGTAAGCAACCTCATAATTGTGGCAAGATCTTTAGGGAAAATGTGTATGATAGTGTAGTGGTGTGGACTTCCCTATTAACTGGATACAGTTTGAACTCGAAGCATGATGATGCATTGATAGTATTCCATGACATGATCAAAATGGGTGTTTTTCCTAATGAGTCTTCTTTTACTAGTGCACTAAATTCTTGCAGCACACTCATGGCTCTTGCTGCTGGACAAGTTATCCATGTCGAAGCTGTCAAGCTGGGACTTGAAGCTTCGGCATTTGTGGGAAATTCACTTGTCACTTTGTATTCTAAATGTGGGAGCATTGTTGATGCAATGACAGCATTTGCTGAAATAAAAGTGAAGAACCTTGTTTCCTGGAACTCGATTGTTGTAGGGAGTGCACAGCATGGGTGTTGTATGTGCTCGTTTGCATTGTTTGCTCAAATTCTACGTGCTGGGGTAGAACCTGATGAAATTACTCTTACGGGGTTGCTTTTTGCTACTAATCATTCTGGGTTATTTCTGAAAGGAAGACAATTTTTCCGATATTTTAGCAAGTTTACTTCCATCAAAATGAATGATCAGCATTATGCTTGCATGGTGGATATCATGTGCCGGTCTGGAGAACTAGATGAAGCAGAAAAATTTATTAAAAATGTGCCAATTAAGGCAAACTCACTGGTGCTGGTGTTGTTAAATTTACTTGGTGCATGCAGAACACACTCTAATATCGAAGTAGCTGAGCGTGTGTCAAAGTGCATACTCGATTTAGACCCACACTGCAGTGGAGCTTACACCTTATTATCGAATATTTATGCCTCAGCTGGAAGATGGGAAAATGTCTCAAGAGTAAGATTGCTGATGAAAAGGAGAAAAACTGCGAAAGAAGAAGGATTTAGCTGGCTAAATCAGCAAGGAGAAAGGCTTAACGTTCTATCTTGAAGACTTAGATGTATACCCTACTGAATATTTTTGCTGAAAGCTGGCCAAACTATTCGGTGTAAAGAGGTTTGATAAGAGGTTTAGTTTGGGTGAAGCACGAGCTCTTGTGAGGACAGCAGTGAAGCAATTACTCCTCGTATCTTTTCAATCCATTCCATGTGGTCAAATTCATGCATTCTGAGCTTACATTTCTCAAATGTTATCGCATTAGCCTCCCATTATAAAGCTTTATGCTCTGATAAAAGGGACAATAGCAGTAGTAAAGCCTTTGGGTTATCAACCACCAGTCAATTTCAGAATACATGCCAGGTATTTGGAGTCCTTTCTGCTGTCGTTAAGGCTTGCATTACTAATGAATAAAATTAGGAAAAATACCTGCAAGATGTAAGTCTTCACAGAAATCACAGTCGAGACGAGCATGAAAGACAATCTCATATGTGACTGCTGAACATCAAGCTTTACGTTGATGACCTGTTAAGACGTTGAAAGTGTGACGTGCAGGTGCCAATGATTTTCCTTCACCGATTGTAGCATTATAGCATTGTAGTACTGAGTAGTGATCCATTGACCTAGTACCGAGCCAGGGTCAACAGATGTTATAAGTGAGCCAGAAATCTTACTGATAGCCATCTGAATATAATGTAAACCTAGTAGATACTAAATAGATGGTGAGTTCATGAAACTAACATGCATTTTTATTCGTATAAAACTTACAGATGCCTCAATCCTTTGCTTTCGGTAATAGTACAACATCCCACCCTGCCGAGAACAAAATATCTCTGTTTTCAATCGACCCTCAAATGAGAAGAGTGCTTACAAAAGATATCCTTGTTGAATGATTTGGACCTGTATTCAGATGTTCATACTAATACAACAATGGTGTTACCTTGTCAGCCTCTTAATCATGTTTACTCGATCAAGAACCGTATCAAACCCTTAGTCACATACTCATATCATTCTATGGACATAAGGTGGCTAAGGTTTGATCATACAATTGGCTGAGTATAGATTGATAAACTCATTAAAATGAGCATGAGTTGGCTAAGGTTTAATCATACAATTTCTCAACCTGTTGCAAATGTCAATTACTTCGGTTGGCTAAAGTTTAAGATGTGATATCAGATACTTGAGATCAAATCTCATCCACATCAATTGTCCTGGTGAGTTGGTGACTCCTTCAATTAAACCTATTTATTGATTATTGATAATAAACACTAAACAAGAAACAAATAATCGGAATATATATAAGGTATTACTCCGTATTATTGTTACTCTATTTTTATTATCAATGACATTCTCACCCATTTATGTTAAGACAACATACTTGCACAAGAACATATTAGTTGCAGGGTATTTGCCATGATCGAAACCTTTAGGGTCAACAATCTCTCCCTTTTTTTAGTTATAGGGAATTTGTCATCATCAAAACCTCTAGAGTCAACAAATTCACTATAAATGAATTATACTACATATAAACTATAAAGATCATTTCAAAATTCGAGACTACACGAGCTTTAAAGAAACTATAAATGGGTTATAAACGAGTTTATAAATGAACTTGAACAAGTTGTTCATGAGCTTTGATGAACCGAATAGTAAAATGTTCAAATAAACTTGTTTGTTAATCGAGTTGATAAATTTGTTCAAACTCGTTTACTCATATACAGAGCTGTTTTGGCTAAGTTTGTTCATGGGCCGTTCATATTTGTATCGGTTGATTGATGTACCTACCCTCTAATACTGTTTAGTGTTAAACAATTTATAAATTATTATTATTAGGAAAAATTGCCAAATAAAACCTTTTAAAAACTTTTTTTTTGCTAAGAAAAACCTTTTAAATATATTTTTGCCAAAAGAAACCTTAAACAAAATTATTTTTGCCTGAAGAAACCTTAGACCTAATTTCCGGAGTTGACTACCCATTTCCGGCGTTGACTGATTAATTTCTCCTACCTACACTTCATTTTTTCTCTTTTTTACCTCTATTTTTTCTTAAAGAAAACCCAATTCACCAATTTTACAGCTAATTTTCAAAGAATCTAATCTCAACACTGTGAGAGACCCACACACCCGGCTCCAAAGTGTCGAAATTGAAAAGTTTAGTAGCAGACGATTCTTCTTGGAAAGCAGTGAAAGCATCGTGAACTTTAAACAGAGAAACACGATTTCACATATAGTTGAAGTTTTTATGAAGTGGGTAAGTGTTAATTTGTGGAAATTGATGTTAAATAAGAGAGAATTTGAGATTGTTATTAATTAATGTGATTTTGTAAATAGTTTTTGTTAGAATTTTGAGATTGTGGAAGAACTTTTAGGGTTCAATTGTTATTAGGTGGTATTGATTAAGTGGGTGAAGATGAAGTTTGTTACGGGGAAAGAAAAAAAAGGGAAAATGAAGTGCATATAGAAGAAAATTAGTTGGTCAATGCCGGAAATAGGTGGTCAACACCGGAAATCGGATTTAAGGTTTCATTTGGCAAAGAAAAAATTGTTTAAGGGTTTTTGTTGGCAAAAAAAACTTTTAAAAAATTTCTCTTTGCAAAAAAAAAAAAAATTATTAAAAGTTTTTTTTTGGCAATTTTTCCTTATTATTTAATACTCCCTCCGTTCTTTTTTAGTTGCAACATTTCACTTTTCACAGTTGCCGAGAGACATTTTTAATAATTTATAACTCTAATTATATATTTGCATAAATTATAAAAAAATATATATTAATAAAATGCAGATCAAGACGAATCGAACGAGATCCATATTAACTGTATTCTTCTTTATGCATTAATCATAGATTAAATCAAATCTTAAAAGATAAATAGTGTAACTTTTGAAATGTTAGAAAAAAAGGAGATAATATTTGGGGAAATTCCTGGTTTCTAAAATTTAGATTTTTACCAAAAATCTAAAATGGCTCTTTTGTAAATAAATCCAACTTTTTATATTAAAAAATTGAAAATCAAAATAGTGTTTTGAATACTTTTGTTAGTGACTGAAATTGTTTAAATCTTGATGTTTGAGATTGCAATTTTTATAGTTTGAAATCTGGAATTCAACTACGGCGAAGAATTCAGCGATCCATCACCACCACCACCACCATTTCTGTGGCTGAATTTCTTGTATTAGAAAAGAAAGAAAACCACTAATAAATACAATTGGCCAAACAAACCTCCAATTTATACTTCACAATTTGATCATAATTTCACCTTTTTATAATTATTGAAAATGGAAATTTCTTGGTAGTTGCTACTACTACTTAATTCCGAATTCCAAGGTTGACCAAATGACTCCAACCCCATACTCAAATGCCCTTTTAAATTTAAAATTCAACCAAATTGTTATAAATAAATATCTCATTTTTTTTTTTTTTATTAATTGAAAAGGGCATAATAGAAGAGATAAATTGGGTGAAATTAGTAAAATCGGAAATGGAAAGGGGTAAAATCTTTAATAAAATAAAATCTTGATTAGGGGATTGAAAAGGGGTGGAGGATTAAAGAAGGGTTCGTTTTTCAAGTTTCAGCATTTATGTCCAAGTATAGTAGGAAAATTGCAACTTAGTCTAGTGAAATTCCTTAACTACCCTTTTACAAATTTACCAAACATCTCAAATGTTAGAAACCTAGTAACCGAACCCTTACCTTACTCCATGATATGTATCAGTGCTATTATCTCTCAATCAAATTTCCTTCGCTAAACCAACCTCTAACTCCGCCGCCGCAAACATCTGTTCTAAGGTTTGTTCTTATCCAATTTTTTATCAATTTAAATAATTACATTGGTCTTTCAATTTATTAGTGAAAATTTTATTTGATTTGTTACTTGTTCATGTTTCCATTGTTTTTGTCCTCCATATTACATTTCTTTTGGCTACTTGAAAATTATTATATACAATGTTATGCATTCAACTTGTTCTAAATACGTTACTTTATTTCTAGGTTTTTTTTTAATTATGCTAAAATTTTTAGTAATTTGCAATTGGATTTTTCCTCATAGTTGAAATTGAATAATTGAAATGGAAGAATATTTGTGGGATTTGAGTAATTTCCTGCATAAATTAGGTTGTTATCGAGCTAGATTATTCGATTTTAGTGTTGGAAGTTGTTTAATAGAAGGATTTGTAGCCTATACTTGTCACGCTTGAACTGTGATATGACTAACTATAATACTATATGCTTCTTAATTAGCTCTACTTGCTTATAATCATTTCGTATTAGCCGAAAGTGAGAGGCAGAGGGTAGAAGCGTATGCCACGCACCAAGCGATAAAGGTTAGAAGCTTTGGAATCTCAAGTTGCTTCGGATGAAGCTCACTTTCTTCTGGATTTCCAATTCTCATTGTACGAGTTTATTTATTTGGTTAGTCGATGATGACAACACAAGGGAGGCATTTAGAGACGGAATGTGAGTTAGGACATTTATTTAGCTACGGAAACTTGCAACGGAAAAAAACTAGAGATTATTCAACATTACTACCCACCCACCATTACCAAACTCTCCTCCTGAATATTGAATTTTATTTCAAAATCCAGAAGATAAATATAATTCCTTATATTTTTGATTTTTCCCCAATTTCCGATTATCTAAGGTTCAAGGGTGGAGGAACTCCATAGTTTGTTTCTGCTGTATGTTTTTTGCATAGCTTGATTTGCTACTAGTTTATTTTGTGTAGATTGAATCAGCACTTAGCGTGCTGTTATATTGCCTAATGCACCTTAGTTTAAGGATGTGAAAATTTTATCAATTTATCTTATGACTAGCTTTAATTGTTAAACTTGTATAATCTTATTTGTTTTTATGATTGAATTAGTATTCATACTTGGCTGTACAACCCTCTGTTACCTAATTTGGCTACCCAATATGTTAAATTAGGCCACCAATTACTAATTTGCTAATGTGATTAGCCTTTTTTAGTTCGTGGTTCCTGGGGAGAAGAGGGCGAGTGGAGAGGATTAGTTAACATTGGTTGCAGCTTTCTGATACTCCTCTCTGAAGTATCCATGTCATAATGACAGTTTCTTGATTTCTTTGTTCTTATTCCTGATGCACCTTCGGAGTCTCAGTTGGCATATAACTTTATGTTTACTGATTTCTTTCATTTCTTCGTGTTGTTCCTACTTACAACTTTATCTTAAATGACTGAAGTTCCATTTCACTAAAGTCAAGATGTATCTCAAAACTTCAATTCAATTAATGACCTGTAATCAATTAATCTATTTATCTCTAGCTTGGAGTCACATAAGTACTTTGCAAAATTAAAAAGTGGCCCTCCACTTGACCGTATTGAGTAGGCGGTTCCATTAAGGTTAGTTTTCCCCATGAAGGTCACCTTTAAAAGTCATCCTAAATTACATAACTGATAAAGTCTTAATGCGTACCTACCTTATTCTATGTAAGACGTGTTTTTCAATTTTGTGTTCAAACCTACTAAAGTGTGTTGAATCAAAAACCTATCGTCACGCTCATTACCTTTTCAGAGAGTAAAGCGACAGCACAATATTGTCTAGAATAGGGATCAAGGTAAAAGAAAGGGTTGAAAACTTAGGTGCCTTTTTCTTCTATGGAGTGTTTCCTTTTCCCTCCATTCCTCTCATCAGTTTGTCAATTCACACACTCAGTAAATCAATGTGTTTTCTCATGTAAAGCGCTAGAAATATGATTCTTAGATTTCACCATTAAACTTGGACTCTTTGGTAAGATGTTATTTTTTTGAACAAAATGTGTTCGTATTTCATTATATCAATGTGTCTTCTCGTGTGAAGTGCCAAAAATATGATTGTTAGACTACACCATAAATTGGTAGGGGTGTTTATTATGCAGTGTAAACCATGTACAAAACCATATCTTTAAATTGCTTGAGTATTTGACATAATTGTTGTTTTGACAAACTCGCTAATTTTAGACCAAGTATTGGGTCCGTGTAGATATAGGTATATAAAGTTCTAGGGTTCCTCTGCCCCAATTTTCACTTTGCACTTCCATTATTGCTGCTGGCTTCTTCGAGATTATTTTCAGTTTCCCTACTAAATCTGTCAAGTGGGTCAATTTCGCTTCAACTCTGGTAAGAGAATTGCCTATCAATTTTCAGATATAGAAGGGTTCTATTACAAGTTCAAGATGAGAAGGTTCCTTTATTTGAGTTTGAGGCTTAATAGTTGTTATATCAGATTATATTTATGTTCTTTCGTGGACATAAATAGATTTTTTATTGTTCTACAAACAAGACTTGGCTTCTTTTGCCTGTTTTATATGGGTTCTCAATTCTTGCTCTATGTGAGGCTTTGAGCAGTGTTGCAAGAATGCTTCTATCTGGTTCTACTGTAAAAGAAATTACATTTTTTTATTGAGTGACATACTACGTGGTAGGTTGCTGATTTTATTCCTCTCTGTTCTTGCTAGTTTTGAGCTAGTTTTGTTTGTTATTTTCAATTATTCTGTAAAGTTTTGTGATTGGTAATTATGATCTTCTTTATGTCCGCTTTTGGTGGAATTACTGATATCAATACACTAATTCGATGCATTTGAATGTACATTAATTATATTCTTTGCGTACTGTGAAGCTTATTGTTTGTTTATTGAGTGACATCATTCAAGTTTTCAAAGTCATTTTGACGACTTCCAGATGCCACTATCAGTACATAAAAATGTGGACCTACAAATTTGTCCAATTAGGATAGTAGTAACAGAGTTTTGCAATATACTGGCCTTTAACTTTGTGGATCAATCTAAGGGGCCGTTTGTTTGGGGGGAATAATCAAATGGAATCGGAATCAACTGCTCCCATTGTTTTTGATGGTGTTTGTTATGCCGCTTTCCCCTCTATCTTTTCCATTCCCTTTCCCCATCTTCCACCAATCCATCCAACCACCACCTAACCTCACCAAATTTTCTATCCGGCAACCCCCCTTCCCTCTCAGGCATCACCCCTCCCCTCGTCGGCATCCATCAATACTCCTCAAAAACCACCATCCACATACACCTACTCTCCACTACCACCCAAACCCCTGACAACCCCTCTGAAAACCCTCCTCCCCTACTCGCCTCTCCTCCCTCACCCCTCACCACCCAACAAACCACCCATGAAAACCCTGTTTGAAACCCTAGTTTTTTTAATTTTGATTTCTACGTTTTTTGGAAAGGGTGGTGGATGGGTTGTTGGGTGGCGAGGGGTGAGGGAGGAGGGGTGAGGGTTTTCGCAGGTGTTGGAAGGGATTTCAGGTGGTGGTATATGGGTGGTAGTTTTTGAAAAGGGGGTGGGGGAGGATCTTCGGGGAGGAGGGCTGCGGTCAGGGGAGGGGTGATGCCAGAAAGGGGAAGGGGGTTGGCGGCTGGAAAATTTGATGTGGTTGGGGCTAGGTCGGGTGGTTGTGTGGTGGGGGTGAAGTTGTGGTGGTGGCCTCATTCCCATTCTTCTTCAAAACAAACAACTTCCTAAATCTAAGGATTCTAAGGGATTATCTTTCCATTCTCCTCTATTCCCATTCCTATAGTGATTCCCTTTCCCCTTCTCCAACCAAACGCCCCCTAAGTTAAATTTTTAAAAATTGTGCCTGAATTGCAGATTTTGAAGTGCATCAATTTTAAGTGTATTATTCTTCTTCATATAACATCACAAGCTAAAAATTACAACAGTGTGAGCCAAACTATAGCATGGTTTGATGCACTTAGGATGTCAACATGGATTTTCATTCAGTTTTGGGAAGTCAAGAACCCAAATGCAGTTTGATCTAGGTTGTGTTGATTCGCATAAAATGTTCAGTTTGCATAACTTGTTTGATTTGAAAGATAATTGTATCGTTGTATAAGCTCTTGTTAAACTTCAAGAGTTGATCCACAGATACTTTTTTTCTATTATCCATTTATTTTTTTAATTTACAGTTGAAGCTCTTTTGGAGTTTTGGGTAATCTTTCCGTGTGTTTATATGCAGAATTTGAAAATGAAGAAAGGATTGCACCCTCAGATGCAGTGGATTTCCTATGTAACCCAGAGTGGTAGGTTGATAAATGTCATGATGAGCAAAATCCACCGAGAACCCAAAGTCTACCACTTCAGAGCAAAACGTCAGATGGCTCAAAGCTTGGGCCAAATCGCCAAGTTCAACCGTCGCTATGACCTGGAGCAGAAGGATGAGGAGAGCAAAGAAGAAAAGTAGGACCTTTAGCTTCTTGTTGACTTTACTTGGTACTACTTTTCTGTTTGTTAAAATAAATTTTGAGCCTAGTTTTTACCGCCTTTGTTTTTAGTTCACATCCAGAAGGTATCATGTTTCTGTTACTTGGAGTTTTGCTTCTTTGGTGTGTTTCGTGTGAAAAGGCTAGAGGATATCACGTTGGATCTCAAATTTATTTGGAAAACGACAAAAGAATTTATTGACAGTAACTTTGGTTGTTATTTTCCCTGATTTATTAGCTTGTTATTTTGATTTATGACCTTAAACAGAGAATTCAAGCCAATTATATATTGCCTATATAAATCAGCCCTTTCTTTCATCAAATCCTCATTTTTCTTTATTTTGTTCCATATACTAGAGGTGAAAATGCATGCATTTGTTCTTTACATTGCGCTCTTCTTTGCCTTCACAGCTTCACCATCAACTCAATGCAATGGGTTGATGAGGAAGCTTAACACCGAATCTCCACTAAATTTAATATGTCGGAAGGCAACCGACTTTGGCTTTTGTGTTTTTGTGCTCCGGTCAGATCCTCGAAGTGCAGGAGCAAGTGTTGATAAGTTGGCCCATATAGCCCTTGACAAGCTTAGAGACTATGCAAAAGAGACTTCAAATTATCTTCAGAATCTGCAAAAATCTTGTAGTAGCCAAGAAAAAGTGGTAACTGGAGCTTGTATTCATTACTATGGTGTTGCTTTGAATGGCCATGTTCCTACTGCTGTGAAATGTTTGGACAGTAAGGATTATGGTGGTGCTATAAAGGCGGCTTTAGCTGCCATGAATGATGGTGGAGGGTGCCAAGGGGTAATTGATAAGAACCCTTCGTCAAAGTGGGAGATGCAAAGTCACAGGAACTTATTTTTACATGATATATCTGTATTAGCTAGTGATCTTATTCGATTGTTAGGGTAATCTGTGTTTTCAAATTGGAGATTTAAGATGGATAGGTTGGTTTCTTGGTGGTGTTGCCATTAATTTAATGGTCAATGGCGAAGCCTTTGGTGCAAGCTCCGTTAGAATGTATTAGAAATTCACCATTGTGGCTTTCTTATATCATGGAAATAAATTATCAGTTTTATTTTTTTGACCAGCTAATTCGACACGAAATCGATCTGTTATTAGTAGGTTTGGGTCAAAGATGTTAACCTGTTTAAGTAAAAGGATTGTTATGGTACGACCCGTTTAGGGGTGGAGGGGTTTAACCCATTTAAGTAAGTAACACGACACGAAACGTTTAACAACTCTTATTTCCGCAATCCTACCATTTCATTACTTGGGGGCCTAGTATTGGAGGTGACTAGGTGAGAATAGATTTTGAAGGTATAATGACAAAACATCCGTTGATGAAAAAATGGGTAAGAAATTATTTGTAGGGGTATTTGAATAATTATATAGTTTATTCCCAATTTATTCTAAACTATAATCCCTATCTATAACAATTATGGGATTGAGAATTTTTCATCTATACCCACTTATACTTCCACAGTTCTACACTCTATTTCCTGAATTCTCATTCCCGCCCGCCAAATGTTCCGTCTAGGTATTGCAAGAAGTTAAGAGCTACTAAAATGAATGGGGAATTCCTAGTTAATAAGTGTGATATGTTCAATGGTAGAACCGTAGAAGTGAGAATATAACATCATATGTACAAATAGAATTTGATATGATGTCGTTAATCCATATATAATGATATATCTTATTTATATAAAAAACAGTAATATAATGTACCGTATTAGTGACATGATGTTATTATTTTTTATGATTGAAAATATGTTTGCTAACTCGAAATCTATATCAAAAATACTAGTCCGTAAAATTTAATTATCTTATCAAGTGAACTAACCATAACAATCAGAAAATTTTCCCCCACCTAAACTGAGACTGTGGTTCATCTTGCACACAAAACAAAAATGGTGACATTGCTATGTTGTTATGGCAATCATCATCTTCGTTCACTTCCAATCACCATTAACAACACGAAGTTAACCTCCACTAATTCTCACAAACTTCCATTATTATTAACAAGGAGAAAAACCCTCTTTTTTTCTTCCTCTATTTTCTCTTTCTTCCTTAATTTTAACCCCATTTCAACTACCCCTTTGCTTTCTTCTATTGCCAAAGAATTGGATGAACTTGAAGAAACCAATGTTGTCACTGTTTTCGAGGTAAATTTTGTTTAATTTGAGTAATTTTTTATAATCCCATTTTTAATATAGTTTCAATTTTGTTGAAACCTCCTATAAAATTTTATGCTGAAATTTGCATGTGATATTGTTAATATGAAATTATGTGCAACAAAAGCATTTTGGATTGGTGAAAATATAGTGTAGCAAATTTATAACATGATTCATTTTAGCATGGTAAGTGCCAATTCAATTTTATTATGATATATATATATATATATATATATATATATATTCATAATGCACCTTGCATTGGCCTTTACCCTGCTCCCGCCATCCTGTTATCCTACTTGTCCACCACATATTTTCCCCCCATCTCCCAAACTGTTTTGTTGCCCATACTGGGTCATATAACTGAGAACCCTATCCCATGCACGCGACACGTATGGCCAGCAGAAACATAGCCACAGGGCGGAACAGACCGGGACCGCGCAGCTAGTGGCGGAAGACGTCCTCTCGGTGGATCGAGGGAGAGTATGTATACGAACGTCACCCCCTGCCCCTCTCTTCCCCTGGGCTCCCCCCCTCTCCCTCCCCTTCCCCCCCACTTTACCTCGAAAACAGTGCCCATTGGGTCTGCAAGTTCATCCAATTCTTTGGCTCCGAAGAAGCCAAGGGTTAGTTGAAATGGGGTTAAAGTAAATTAAGGAAAAGAGAAAAAGAGGAAGGAAAAAAAGCGGGTTTTCTCCTGTTAATACATACTGCGAAAGTTTTGAATAGTGGACGGTTAACTTCGTGTTGTTAATGGTGATTGGAAAGTAGAACGAGGCGATGATGATTGCCAGTAACAAATACGCAATGTCACCATTATGAGGTTGTTTGTGGCAGAGAGGACACACCATGTAGTGCACATGTGTTGAGGTGGGGGGTGAAAATTTCTGATTGTTATGGTTAGTTACATTGCTAAGATAATTAAATTTCTCGGACTAGATTTTTTGAGCGTATGGGGATTGCACGCAGTTAGGCACAAACATATTTTCAAGCATAATAAAAATAAGTAACATGCACTAATACGGTACGAATTATGCATTAGCTAGGTTTGTTAATAGTAAATAGAGATAATACATGTAGAGGGACTATATGGGATTACAGTGTCCCGGAGCGGGCCAGCGATCATATCGATACGATGTCGCTGTATTGGTGCTACATATGATGTTATATTCTTCTAGTTGGTTCACCATTGACAATATCACACTTATTAACTAGGAATTCCCCATTCATTTTAGTAGCTCTTAACTTCTGCAATACCTAGAGAGGAACATTGGCGGGCGGGAATGGAGAATTCAGGAAATAGAGTGGAGAACTGTGGAAGTATAAGGGGTATAGATGAAAAATTCTCAATCCATAATTGTTATAGATAGGGATTATAGTTTAGAATAAATTGGGAATAAACTATATAATTATTCAATACCCCTACAAATAATTTCTTACCCATTTTTCATCAACGGATGTTTTGTAATTACCTTCAAAATCTATTCTCACCTAGTCACCTCCAATACTAGGCCCCCAAGTAATGAAATGGTGGATTGCGGAATAAGAGTTGTTAAACGTTTCGTGTCGTGTTACTTACTTAAGGGTTAAACCCCTCCACCCTAAAAGGGTCGTACATAACAATCCTTTACTTAAACAGGTTAACATCTTTAGCCCAAACCTACTAAAAACAGATCGATTGTCGTGCGAATTACTGGTCAAAAAATAAAACTGATAATTTATTTCCATGATATAAGAAAGCCACAATGGTGAATTTCTAATACATTCTAACGGAGCTTGCACACAAGGCTTCGCCATTGACCATTAAATTAATGGCAACACCACCAAGAAACCAACCTATCCATCTTAAATCTCAATTTGAAAACCAGATACCCTACAATCGAATAAGATCCCTAGCTAATACAGATATATCATGTAAAAAATAAGTTCCTGTGACTTGCATATCCCACTTTGACGAGGGTTCTTATCAATTACCTTGGCACCCTCCACCATCATTCATGCGCTAAAGCCGCCTTTATAGCACCACCATAATCCTTACTGTCCCCAAACATTTCACAGCAGCTAGGAACATGGCCATTCAAGCAAACACCAAGTAATGAATACAAGTCCAGTTACCACTTTTTCTGGCTACTACAAGATTTTGCACGATTCTGAAGATAATTTGCAAGTCTTTTGCATAGTCTCTAAGCTTGTCAAGGGCTATATGGGCCAACTTATCAACACTTGCTCCTGCACTTCGAGATCTGACCGGAGCGACAAAACACAAAAGCCAAGTGGTTGCCTCCGACATATTAAATTTAGTGGGATTCGGTGTTAGCTTCCTCATCAACCATTGCATGAGTTGATGGTGAAGCTGTGAAGCGAAAGAAGGCGCAATGTAAAGAACCAATGCATGCATTTTCACCTCTAGTTATGGAAACACAAATAAAGAAAATGAGGATTTGATGAAAGAAAGGGGCGATTTATATAGGCAATATAAATTGGCTTGAATTCTCTGTTTAGGTCATAATCAAAATACAAGCTAATAAATCAGGGAAAATAACACCAAAGTTTAGTCAATAAATTCTTTTGTGCTTTTCCAAATAAATTTGAGATCCAACGTGATATCCTCTAGCCTTTTCACACGAAACACACCAAAGAAGCAAAACTCCAAGTAACAGAAACATGATACCCTCTGGAGTTGAACAAAAACAAACGGGGTAAAAACTAGGCTCAAAATTTATTTTCAACAACAGAAAAGTAGTACCAAGTAAAGTCAACAAGAAGCTAAAGGTCCTACTTTTCTTTTGCTCTCCTCATCCTTCTGTCCCGGTCATAGCGACGGTTGAACTTGGCGATTTGGCCCAAGCTTTGAGCATCTGACGTTTTGCTCTGAAGGGTAGACTTTGGGTTCCGGTGGATTTTGCTCATCATGACATTTATCAACCTACCACTTCGGGTACATAGGAAATCCACTGCATCTGAGGGTGCAATCCTTTCTTCATTTTCAAATTCGCATATAAACACACGGAAAGATACTACAAAACTCCAAAAAGACTTCAACTGTAAATTAAAAAAATAAATGGTAATAGAAAAAAGTATCTGTGGATCACACTCTTGAAGTTTAACAAGAGCTTATACAACGATACAATTATCTTTCAAATCAAACAGTATGCAAAACTGAACATTTATGCGAATCAACACAACCTAGATCAAACTGATTTTGGGTCTTGACTTCCCAAAACTGATGAAAATCCAGTTGACATCCTAAGTGATCAAACCATGCTATAGTTTGGCTCACACTGTTGTAATTTTTGCTGTGAGTTAGAAGAAGAATAATACACTATAATGATGCATTCAAAATCTGCAATTCAGGCACATTTTTAAAATTTAACTTAGGGGGCGTTTGGTGGAGAAGGGGAAGGGAATCACTATAGGAATGGGAATAGAGGAGAATGGAAAGATAATCCCTTATGAATCCTTAGATTTAGGAAGTTGTTGTTTTGAGAAAGAAGGGGAATGGGCCACCACCACAACTTCACCCACCACACAACACCGACCTAGCCCCAACCACATCAAATTTTCCAGCCGCACACCCCCTTCCCTTTCTGGCATCACCCCTCCCTGACCGCAGCCCTCCTCCCGAAGATCCTCCCCCACCCCCTTTAAAAACTACACCATATACCACCACCCTGAATCCCTTCCAAACACTCGCGAAAACCCTCACCCTCCTCCCTCACCCCTCGCCACCCAACAACCCATCCACCACCCTTCAAAAAACGTAGAAATCAACATTAAAAACTAGGGTTTCAAACAGGGTTTTCATGGGTGGTTGGTTTGGGTGGTGAGGGTGAGGGAGGAGAGGCGAGTAGGGAGGAGGGTTTCAGAGGGGTTGAGGGGTTTGTTGGGTGTAGTGGAGAGTAGGTGTATATGTGGATGGTGGTTTGAGGAGTATGATGGATGCCGACGAGGGGAGGGGTGATGCCTGAGAGGGAAGGGGGTTGCGGGGATAGAAAATTTGGTGAGGTTAGGTGGTGGTTGGATGGATGGTGGAAGATGGGGAAAGGGAATGGAAAAGATAGAGGGAAAGCGGCATAACAAACACCATCAAAAACAATGGGAGCAGTTGATTCCGATCCATTTGATATTCCCCCAAACAAACGGCCCCTTAGATTGATCCCAAAGTTAAAGGCCAGTATATTGAAAAACCTGTTACTTAATCCTAATTGGACAATTGTAGGTCCAACATTTTTATGTACTGATAGTGGCATCTGGAAGTCGTCAAAATGACTTTGAAAACTTGAATGTGATGTCACTCAATAAACACAATAAGCTTCACAGTACGCAAAGAATATAATATGTACATTCAAATGCTCGAATAGTGATATGATATCAGTAATCCACCAAAGCGGACATAAAGGATCATAATACCAATCACAAAACTTTACAGAATAATTGAAAATAACAACACAAAACTAGCTCAAAACTAGCAGAACCGAGAGGAATAAAAATCAGAACCTACCACGTAGTATGTCACTCAATAAAAAATGTAATTTCTTTTACGCGTAGAACCAGATAGAAGCTCTTGCAACACTGCTCAAAGCCTCACATAGAGCAAGAATTGAGAACCCATATAAAACAGGCAAAAGAAGCCAAGTCTTGTTTGTAGAAACATAAAAAATCTATTTTGTCCACGAAGAAAATAAATATAATCTGATATAACAACTATTAAGCCTCCAAACTCAATAAAGGAACCTCTATCTGAAATTGTAATAGAACCCTTCTATATCTGAAAATTGATAGGCATTCTCTTACCAGAGTTGAAGCGAAATTGACCCACTTGAAAGATTAGTAGGGAAAAGTGAAAATAATTCGAGAAGCCAGCGCAATAATGGAAGTGCAAAGTGAAAATTGGGGCAGAGGAACCCTAGAACTTTATATACCTTATCTACACGGACCCAATACTTGGTCTAAAATTAGCGAGTTTGTCAAAACAACAATTATGTCAAATACTCAAGCAATTTAAAGATATGGTTTGTACATGGTTTACACTGCATAAATAACACCCCTACCAATTTATGGTGTGTGTAGTCTAACAATCAATTTTTGGCACTTCAAACGAGAAGACAATTGATATATGAAATCGAACAACATTTTGTTCAAAAAATAACATTACCAAAGAGTCCAAGTTTAATGGTGTGAATCTAAGAATCATATTTCTAGCGCTTTACATGAGAAAACACATTGATTTACTGAGTGTGTGAATGACAAACTGATGAGAGGAATGGAGGGAAAGGAAACACTCCATAGAAGAAAAAGGCAACCTAAGTTTTCAACCCTTTCTTTACCTTGATCCCTATTGAACAATATTGTGTGTCCGTACTCTCTGAAAAGGTAATGAGCGTGACGATGGTTTTTGATTCAACACACTTTAGTAGGTTGAACACAAATTGAAAACACCGTTACATAGAATAAGGTAGGTACGCATTAAGACTTTATCAGTTATGTAATTTAGGATGACTTTTAAGGTGACCTTCATGGGGAACACTCCTTAATGGACCGCCTACTCAATACGGTCAAGTGGGGCCACTTTTAATTTTGCAAAGTACACTTATGTGACTCCAGCTAGAATATAAATAGATTAATTGATTACAGGTCATTAATTGAATGAAGTTTTGAGTACATCTTGACTTTGTGATGGACTTCAGTCCTTATAAAGTTGTAGAGTAGGAACAACACGAAGAAATGAAAGAAATCAGTAAACATAAGTTTATGCCAACTGAGATCCGAAGGTGCATCAGGAGTAAGAACATAAGAAATCAAGAAAAAATGTCATATGCATGGATACTTCAAGAGGAGTATCAGAAAGCTGCACCCAATGTTAACTAATCCTCTCCACTCGCCCTCTTCTCCCCAGGAACCACGAACTAAAAAAGGCTATCACATTAGCAAATTAGTAATTGGTGGCCTAATTAACATATTGGGTACCAAATGGTAACCGGGGTGTACAGCCAAGTATGAATACTAATTCAATCATAAAAACACATAAGATTATACAAGTTTAACAATAAAGCTAGTCTAAGATAAATTGATAAAATTTTCACATCCTTAAACTAAGGTGCATTAGGCATATAACAGCACGCTAAGTGCTGATTCAATCTACACAAAATAAACTGTAGCACATCAGCTATGCAAAAAAAACATGACAGCAGAACTCACTGGATTTCCTCCACCCTTGAACCTTAGATTAGGAAAATTGGGGGGAATCAAAAATATAAGGAATTATTTTATTCTGGATTTTGAAAAAATTCAATATTCAGGAGGTGAGAGGTTGGTGGGGTGGGTGTAATGTTGAATAATCTTAGTTTTTCCGTTGCAAGTTTCCGTAGCTAAAAATGTTAGCTCCTAACTCACATTCCGTCTCTAAATGCTCCTGTGTTGTCTCATCGACTAACCAATAAATAAACTCGTACATGAGAATGGAAATCCAGAGAGAAGTGAGCTTCACTGAAGCAACATTGAGATTCCAAAGCTTTCAACCTGTATCGCTTGGTGCGTGGCATACGCTTCTACCCTCTGCCTCTCACTTTCGGTAATACGAAATGATTATAAGCAAGTAGAGCTAATTAAGAAAGCATATAGTATTATAGTTTCATATCACAGTTCAAGCGTGACAGTATAGGCTACAATCCTTCTATTAAACAACTTCCAACACTAAAATCGAATAATCTAGCTCGATAACAACCTATTTATGCGGAAATTACTCAAACCCACAAATATTCTCCATTTCAATTATTCAATTTCAACTATGAGGAAAAATCCATTGCAAATTACTAAAAATTTTAGCATAATAAAAAAAACCTAGAAATAAAGTCGTGAACAACAGTTGAATGCCTACTCTGTATTATAATTTTCAAGTAGCCAAAGAAATGTATATTGGAGGACAAAAACAATGGAAACATGAACAAGTAACAAATCAAATAAATTTTCACTATAAATTGAAAGACCAATGTAATATTTAAATGATAAAAAATTGGATAGAACAAACCTTGACAGATGTTGCGGCGGCGGGAGTTAGAGGTTGGTTTAGCGAAGGAAATTTGATGAGAGATAATAGCACTGATTACATATCATGGAGTAAGGTAAGGGTTCGGTACATAGGTTTCTAACATTTGAGATGTGTTGGTAAATATTGAAAGGGATAGTTAAGGATTTCACTAGACTAGTTGCAATTTTCCTACTATACTTGGACATAAATTGCTGAACTTGAAAAACGAACCCTTCTTAATCCTCCACCCTTTTCAATCCCCTAATCAAGATTTTATTTTATTAAAGATTTTACACCCTTTCATTTCCCGATTTACTAATTTCACCCAATTTATACTCTTCTATTATGCCCTTTTCATTAATAAAAAAAAAAAATGAGATATTTATTTATAACAATTGGTTGAATTTAAATTCATTTAAAGGCATTGAGTATGGGGTTGAGTCATTTGTCCACCTTGGAATTCGGAATTAAGTAGTAGTAGCAACTACCAGAAATTTCCATTTTCAATAAATAAAAGGTGAAATTATGATCAAATTGTGAAGTATAATTTGAGGTTTGTTGGCCAATTGTGTATTTAGTAGTGGTTTTCTTTCTTTCTAATACAAGAAATTCCAGCCAACAGAAATGGTGGTGGTGGTGGTGATGGAATCAGCTGAATTCTCGCCGTGTGAATTCCGGATTTCAAATCTTAAAAATTGCAATCTCAAACATCAAGATTTAAAAATTTCCAGTACTAACAACTGTATTCAAAACACTCTTTTGCTTTTCAATTTTTTCATAGTATGAAAAGTTGGATTTATTTACAAAAAGAGCCATTTAGATTTTTTGTGTGTTAAAAATCTAAATTTTATGAAACCAGGAATTTCCCCACAATATTATCTTTTTTTAACTTCCATAGTTCACGATCTCTATCTTTTAATGATTTGACTTAATCTATGATTAATCTTAGTAAGAATACAGTTGAATATGGATCTGTTCGATTTCGTCTTGGATCTGCATTTTATATATAATTTTTTTTATTATGCAAATATATATTAGAGTTATATATTAAAAATGGCTCTCGGCAACTGTGATGAACATGAAATGTTGCCAACTATAATAAAGTAAGGAGGGGGAGTATTAAATAATAAGAAAAATTGCCAAAAAAAAACTTTAATAATTTTTTTTTTTGCAAAGAGAAATTTTTTAAAAGTTTTTTGCCAAAGCACAAACCCTTTAAACCAATTTTTCTGTGCCAAATGAAACCTAAATCCGATTTCGGTGTTGCACCACTATTGTTCCGGCAGGACCAACAATGTTCTTCGATATGCAAGTCATTTGTCCTTTTTTTCTTTTCCGAACAAACTTCATCTTCACCCACTTAGTCAATACCACCTAATAACAGTGAACACCTAAGAAAAGTTCCTTCCACAATCTCAAAAATCTAACACAAAACTATTTCAAAATACATAATCAATCAACAATCTCTCAAATTCTCATCTCTATTTAACAATCAATACCAAATGAACAATACCCACTTCATAAACTTCAACTATAATGTGAAATCGTGTTTCTCGTTTAAAGTTCCGATTTGCTTTCACGCTTTCAAAAGAATCGTCTCTGCTGACTAACACTTTCATTTCGACACTTTGAGCCGAGTTGTGGGTTCTCTCACCGTGTTGAGATCGATTCTTTGACCAATAGCTGTAAATTGGTGTGATTGGGTTCTTTAAGCAAAAAATCGAGGTAAAACAAGAGAAAAAAAGTGAACGTGGGGTAGGAGAAATACAATCAGGTCAACGCCGGAAATGGGTAGTCACCCGGAAAATAGGTCTAGGTTTCTTCAGGCAAAAATTAATTTGTTAAGGTTTCTTTTGGCAAAATATATTTAAAAGGTTTTCTTAGCAAAAAAAAAAGTTTTTAAAAGGTTTTATTGGCAATTTTCTAATAATAATAATTTATAATTGTTTAACACTAAAAAGTATTAGAGGGGTAGGTACATCAATCAACGATACAAATATGACGGGCCCATGAAACAAACTTAGCCAAAACAGCTCGTTTTATAGAGTACAAGAGTTTGAACAAATTTATCAACTCGATTAACAAACAAGTTTATTGAACATTTACTATTGGTTCATCAAAGCTCATGAACAACTTGTTCAGTTATTTATAACAGTTTATAACCCATTTATAGTTTTTAAAGCCGTGTAGTGCTCGAATTTGAAATGATCTTTATAGTTATGTAGTATAATTCATATAGTGAATTTGTTGACTCTAGGGTTTTGATGATGAACAAATTTCCCTATAACTAATAAAAAGGGAGGAGAGTGTGGACCTAAGAGTTTGATATGGCAACAATCCCTGCAATAATAGTTCTTGTGCAAGGATGTTTAGCCTCTTAAACATAACTGGGCGTGCGAATGTCAGTTGATAATAAAATAGGCTGATAACAATAATACGGAGTATACTACTTATATATTTACCCGATTATGTTGTCTTGTTTAGTGTTAATATCAATATCAATAAATAGGTTTAAATCGCAGTTGAGTCACCAAATCACCAGGACAAATTGATTGTGGATGAGAGATTGATCTCAAGTATCTGATATCAATCTTAAACTGTTAGCCAACCGATAGGTAATGACATTGTCTAACAGGTGACGAAATTTTTGATAAATCCTTAGCCAACTCATGCTCATTTTAAGTGTTTATCAATTATATCAGCCAATTGTATGTCAAACCTTATCATTATGTCCATAGAATGATATGAGTATAAGTGTGACTACAGGGTTTAGAGTAGGGTTTATGATGTAGTAGTAGAAAACATGATTACGAGGCTACAATCGGTACACCATTGTGTGTATTAGTATGCAAACTGAAGACAGGTCCCAATCTTCAGACAAGGATACTCTTTGTAAGCACTTTCTATGAGGGTGATTAGAAACCAGAGATGAATTTTGTTTCTCGGCAGGGTGGGATGTATTGATTGTACTATTACAGAAAGCAAAGGATTGAGGTCATCTGTAACGTTTTGATTACGACATAAAAATGCATGTTAGTTCCCCTGAAACTCACCATCGTATTTGTATCTATAGGTTTACATTTTCAGCATGGGCTATCAGTAAGATTCTGGCCACGATTAAACATCTGTTGACCCAATGGCCCCCCGGTACTAGGTCAATGTGATCATCCACTCACGTATCTCACACATGCTATCAAGGATCTACATCAGGTGAAGAGGCAAAATCATATGGCACACATGCCAGTCACAACTTGCAACTTTAACAGGTCACACCGTAAAGCTTGTGTTCACCCGCAGTACACATATGAGAGTGTCTTTCATGCTCTGTCTCTCGATTGTGATTTTTTGTGAAACCTCTACATCTTGCAGGGTATTTTTTCCTAATTTTTGCTAATAGTAATGCTATAGCACTTAACGACAGCAGAAAGGAGTTCCAAAATACCTGGCATGTATTCTGAAATTGACTGGGGCTGGTGATACCCAAAGGCTGTTACTACTGCTAGTGTCCTTTTCTCAGAGATAAAACTTATAATGGGAGGCTAATGCGATGATGACATTGCGAAAATGTAGGCTAGAGCAAATGTAATTAGACCACATGGAATCTGGATTGCAAAGGATTTCGAGAGAGTAAGTGCTTTCCACTAGCTGTCTCTCCAAAAGGCCGTGCTTCACCCAACATAAACCTCTTATTCGAAACCGTCTTTGAAACCGAATAGGTTTGGCAACAGCTTTCAGCAGACAACATATTCAGTAGGTTAAGGTTAACATCTAAGCTCTGCAAGTTAGAAACGTTCCCAGCCTTTCCTTGCTGATTTGCCAGCTAAATCTTTTTGTTCCCTTTCGTAGTTTTTTTATTCCTGTTTCTTCAGCAATCTCTCTGAGGACAGTTTCCCATCTTCAGTGATGGCCATAATTTCGATAATAGGGTTGTAGCTCCACTTGCAGTGTGGATCTAGAATCGAGTATGCACTTTGACAGAGCTCAGCTACTTCGATATGAGTATGTTGTGTTCTGCATTGCGCACAAGAAATTAAAAACACCAGCACCGAGTGAGTGTTGCGTAAGTGCAGCACATTGTTAATAAATTTTTCTGTTCATCTGTTCTCACGGACCCGGCATAGCATGATAGCACACCATGCAAGCATACAGCTGAATCTTCATGTTGTGATGGAAGTAGAACTTGTTAATATCGGAAAATGTTCTTCCTGTTTCAGAAACTAAACCGCCATGATTCAGTAGCAATAAAGCAATCCCCGTAAGAGTAATTTCATCAGGTTTCTACACCCATGCACAGTGAGGATGTTGTGGCAGAACAAGTGCAAATACGATGCAGCATACAACAACCCATGCTGTGCACTCCCTACAACAATCGAGTTCCAGGAAACACAGGTTTCTTGCCATTTATTTCAGCAAATGTGTCAATTGCATTCACAATGTCCCACATTTAGATACAAAGGGCACAAGTGAATTTACCCACAAATGCCGGAAGTTTCAATGTCCCTAGGCTCTGACAGCTTCTGACATGGATCAGCTTGTTCCAGTTAGCAAGAGACCATGAGTGTGACTGCAAGGAAGTAGTGCACTTTAGTAAACGAAGACTATTAGGAAAAAACCCATGTTGATCATGCATGGGAATACTACCATGCATCATCGATGCTTCGAGGTTCACAAAACTGTGATCTCCAGTAATAGGGAAGTCCACCCTACACTATCATAGCACGATTGTCCTAAAGATCTGTGCCTACAATTATGATGTTTGCTTACAAATTTGCATATGAATGCCTATAAACGGAAGAAGCTATGTATCTCACAAGTGCACCCCAGCTCCAAACTGCGGGCAAAGAATCTGGCACCAAGTTCAATATCCATTGAATTGGCCAAAGCTGTTATAAACAAGGAAACGCGCTACTACAGGCTGAATCCCACAGCTCTAATCATCGCCTCAAACATCTCAAAGATCATTAATCCGCATTTTGATCAAGTCCACTAATCATAGAAGTCCACGACAATAACATTACCACTACAAGGCATCTCCTTACAAACACTCTAACACGCTTGATAATTCGGCCGATTCGAAACTACCCATAAAACATACTATTCGACAACGCAGCTAACATCATTATAGAGCAGTCATTAAACAAAACCGGTACTTTTCAAGCCACTTCCACATTCCCAAAACCTCATATTACACCATAATGATAGTCGTCCAAGTAACAACATTTTTATCCCTCATCGTCGAAACGCTTTGTATAGCCCATGCTCAAACCTACAATCTAAACACCCTTTAATAATTGAATTCCAAGTGATAGGTATCTGTAATAGCCATTTTGCCAAACAAGTGGAGGGCATATTGAACCTGCTTTTGTGTGTAATCTGTGCTCATTTTAGTAACATATTTACATTTTGTGATGTATGGCATTGTTTCAGGGTGAATTTTGATAAGGTTGATAGTAATAATATGGTTTATTAATGTTTGTTTTGTTATGTAGAAATGTGCAGTAAAAAGTTATTGTTGAAAGAGAAGAAAAGCTCTATCTTCCATTGAGAAGTAAAGCGGGTTGGCTTAGTTATTGGTAAACGAAATTTGACGATATGCATTGAGATTGCGCGCAAAAATGGCGGGAAATGTCATCATATCGGTGTAAGTTGAAACTTCAGAGCTAACACTAAGCAAGACGACCACTTTTGTTGTACGGTTTATGTTGTTAAGTGTTTAACTACATAAGTGGAATTGAGGAATTGCAGAGGTCTTTTTATTTAGATAGCTGAAAATAACTAAATTAAGTTGAATAAATTGAAAGTTTTTTATGATGATTTTTTTAATGAAATAGCTGAAATAAACTGGGAATTGAACTCAAACCGACTTTAAGGTGAAGTAAACAGACCCTTTCGTTTTCATTGTGAGTAAGTTAAAATGGCAAAGATGTAAATATTGCAACATTTTATCACAATCGGAAGGAAAGGAAAACCATGTTTATGCACAATTGAAGTTTTTAATTTTTAATTCAATCAGAAATATGAACCAATGATTTTAAAATTGAAAAAATCCATTTCCATACCACACGAACCATGAAACCCCCTTTGCACCTGCGCTTCCATGGCCCAATCCTCTATCTCCTAGTTAGTAGTACAAACACAAGACGACGTCGGATAAGAGATGTCGACATGGGGCTTGCATTCCGTGTTTTATTTTAAAATTTAACACGGATATTTTATTTCTCTTCTTCTATCCTCCCAGCTGTTCCTGCAACTAGTTTTTCTTATCATTCAATCAATAATTAGTATTATATGCTCCTACAACCCGTATCTGCATATAGTTTCAGAGGTTTCACCGATTGCAGAGGCAAGGTGAGCTATACGGGCGGTGACTAAAACCCCGGGTGATTGCTCCTACGTTGCCCTCGCACGCCCCCACTTCAACATGACACTCGCACATCGTGTTGTAATGTAATGACTGGCCCGTACTAGGGTTTTCTTTTCACCCGGCTAATACAATGCTACAGTTCTAAACGTAGGGAGCTTTCCTTTTGTGCCTCTTTCCTACACCTCTTTCGACTCTTCTACTGCCGCTTGACCTCGATATTCTTTTATGTGTTTTTTTTTTATTGCCACTTCGATATTCTTTTGACAATCTACAAAACCTCCGTTGCACCTCATAGATAAACAGTGTACGTATTCACATTCTGGGCGTCAGTGATCCGACGCATTTAGCACCAATTTACCAACCAACCCCTCGGGCCAAGAACTGTAGCCCGACTTATTTTCCTAAACTCACGATGCCTGCCCAGACTATACTGTCTTCGCTTCTCCCATCGCTCTCACTCATTTAGTGGTCTGTTGCTTCCTACCCAAATGCTTCATGTCCAATTGACCAATCACGTGTTAGGATGCCCACCCTCCACACACCTATATAGACTGTTCACCGCCTTTCCCACACTCCTTCTCCCCGCACCAGGGCTTAGTTTGAAACCTCGTAGGCTAGCATTACCATAATTGATAAGACACACCCTTGTACGTAAAACCGTGCATCTTTCCATATGTATCCATTAAAAACTTTTGTTTGGGGCCTCCTACCTTTTTCTTTTTATTTTTTTCTTTACAACTCTTTTTCCTCGTTTACATTCTAAAGCAAAACCCGGTGTTGTACTAAAAGAAAAAGGGGTGAATGTGCAAAAAGTAGAAAACGTGTTGTTATTTGTGGCTACAGATGTTCCTAGCTGTTGTTTATTCTATTCGTTGATAGTTGTTTAGATCTTATTGTGATAATTTTGGGTTACTTAAGCATAGGAAACCATAGTGGTTTATAAAGCAACACTTGTTCAATCTGCTTTTTCCCTTACGCCCTTATGGCCCGCCTCCCGCTCCTTTATACTCAATTTACGCATAGGGCTTAGCTTAACAATACCTTAACGATCTAAACTCCGCCAGGGAAAATGCCCCCCCCTTAACGTTCCCCCCCAGAGTCGTCGCCCAACCCTCTTCACGCTAAAGTATTTGGTCTTTTATTTGTTTTTCCCGATAGGTGAAATATAGAAATTGAATTTAAGTGACACTAAATTGAATTAAATTGAATTGGACTGAATGGGAATAATAATCCTAATGCTGTTGATGATGATGATCGAGTGAGTGGGCTGAATTGTCCGTAAAGGTACTTACCAATGTGACATTGTGACAAAAATATCACAAACAATAGACAAAAAATACCCCGAAGCCAAATAAGGGAGATACGTATTATCTTCGGGGTACGTGTTACTGGGGTTGTGTTGTTTATAATTATAATAAAAGGGGAAAGCTCATTTCCTTTTTATATTGTTTGTAGCCTTTCTTTTGTCATTTCCTTTCCCCTCTTTCTTTCACTCCCCCCCAAACTATAGGGGTGTTCGCATCTGGATCGCCCTATGCGATTCCTAAGTAGGGTAACCGGATATCTGAATGATCTGAAAATATAATATAAAGTAAAAGGTTACTTGGAAATATACAAAATACTAATCAATGAAAATCGAACCAGAAAATGAGACAATGGGTGAATCTGATCTGGGGTATCCAAATCCGAAGAAGCCTAAATTGTCCAATAGTGTTTATGTATTTCAGTTACCGACAGATGCAAAACATTGATGCATATTCAACAGAAATAACTGCTAATCAAAAGAAATATTATAAAAATTACCGACTTTCATAGCGAATTGCTCGGTTACCATATCGGGTCGCTCGGTCAAATTATATTTAAGGATTTGAAACAGCCCTACAAACTTTTATTCTCTACACGCCCCCGCCAACTACCCTCCCCACCGACCGAATCCCCTAAGCTTGTCCATCTCAGTCCGCCGCCCATTTTACTATCTTATGTGACTCTGTTCAATCTCAAACATTAACAAGCACTTAAACCTTATTTCACCCCACATACTTACCGACTAGACAAAAGATCCCCTCGGTCGTGTCATTGTCATTGTCTGATGTAACACCAATCATCGGTGCGAGTAGGTTCCCACGCCACCACTCAACATATCATAGGCATAAGTTATGCTTTACGGTAGAACTTCGAGAAGCTAAGTAAAATCATTAACCTTAAAAGTTTTATAAAAATGTACAGACTACAGATGTTCCAATTCACAATGACCAAACAACCAATTTATACGTAGTTAGTAAATGATTATTTTAAAAGGTGCTTGTTTACTTTTAGATTTATAATAGAGTTATTGACAATTGGCCTTTTTTTTTAATGAAATTGTACATCTTATGAATAACGGTTTTGGCTTTTTTATTATTACAACTCTCGCATTTAAAGTAATTAATTATATCATTCTAATCTAATCCAAATGAATTCAATTCAGTTCTTTTCATTTATATAATCTCGTCCCGTAAACCAATCTAATCCATTTCATCCATTTTAACACTGCAATGATCCTAACAGTAGGAGGGACACCATAGTTGGGGGTTTGTAAGATAATTAATAAAAAAAAAAGTAGTAAAAATCTATTTTAGAAAAAATAACATCATTCATGTCAGAACACATCTGATAGTGTGGATCTGTTATCATCCACACGTTTGTGGAAACTATAATTTCCCCTTTAGGCCTTTACATACACCAAACGCGTAAGTTAAATTACCTATATATATAGAATATAATTCGATCATATCAACCTGTGCATATTAATGGCTTTGTGGGTTTGACTTAGTAGCATTATGCGACCTTCTCCCTTCGATCTGCTTCTCCCTTACGCGCTTCCGGCTCCGCCACCTCTCAGGCCCCTCGCTGGTATGACAAGACAAGGGCTTACGGGAAGCCAGAACGTGGATAGAAAAAGCGCATCAAAACGCAGCACCAAACAAAGTTATAGGTGCCAGCGACTGTACAGTCATCCTTCGTGCCCCCACCCCCCCACCCC
>PYUH01000040.1:2669182-2707581 GCA_016808085.1 Suaeda aralocaspica | reverse complement strand
ATATATATATATATATATATATATATATTTCAGGGTGACATTTTAGTCATTTTAGTGAGAATTTTGGTGGAGGGTAGTCATGGGGTTAGAGCATTTAAGATAGAGACCGAGTACCGCACTGGTGAGGAGAGGCTTGAAGAATGGAAAGAGGATGTCTGGCGAAAGGTAGAGGAAGATGTAAGCAAACTTGGATGGGTTAAAGATGACAATTCATAACCGCAGCAAAATTGTAGTTCAAAGCTAATTTATTCATAACCTTATTAAGCTATTAGGCTTTTTCAGGTTTCCCACCAAACATTTAGGATTGTATATCAACTATTTAGTCGTAGAATTGATTGTATGTTGCTCCTATGGTGTCTTCTTGGTGCTTAGAAGGGTGCGATTGTCAAATTAGTGAAGTGAAGGGCCTGAGAAAAAATTTTGGGTGCAGGCGTTTGCAATTTTTTGGTAGAGTACTTTGTGATGCTCCATGATACCATGTGCTTTACCCAACAGCTTTATCCTGCAGCTATAGCAGAACTTGTAAATGCAGTTGTGCTACGTTTTTTAAATGATTATTTTTGTCATGTATTTGTTAAAGTTTTCAAATTGAGAGACGTAGACAAAAAAACAGAAAAAAGGTTAGCGAGAACAGAGAGAATTGTAGTTAGTTTCGATGGTGGTCTTCACTCCTAGAAAGGGGTGACGGTGATGTTATTACACCCTGATATGGTTCTCTTTCTATTTTTATGTTGCTGTCTGTGTTCAATGCATACTTGTTGACAGACATAACGGAATCGTTAGTGTGAAATTGAATATTAATCTTTACGTTGATACAGATATACCTAACCCCATATATGTGCTAGTTGGATTATAAAAAGTGTTCTGTGTGTAATAGCTAATAGGTTACATATATATGATTACAGGAAGCCTCACCATCTGTAGTATTCATTCAAGTGCTTGAAAAATTGAATAGATCCAATAATTCAAGGGACACTGTGCTAGCTGATGGAAGTAATGCGAAAGTTGAAGGGACAGGTTCTGGCTTCCTTTGGGACAAATTTGGTCACATAGTAGGAATTCTTTTTATTTGATTTTGAGTTTAAGCATCAAACTTATACTGCTAGACATCTACAATTTTTTTTGGTTTACTTATTCTGTGTCTTCTTCAAACTGCTACTGGTAGTGCTTGTATTAATATGTGCAATGTGTATCTTGCTTCTCTTGAACTCTTGAATTGTTCCGTTAATGTCACAGTCACATAATTGTTGCAGTAGTTTTGATTATTGATTGCTCGTGGGTTACAAGGATTATGCTGAGGAGTTGATATTACAGAAGTATGACACATCAGACATGCAACAGTTGCTAATATAGGGCTGCTGGAAATTCCTTTACACTTAAAGGTCAATAAATGATTGATATCCTGTGTGTGCAGTTCTAGTATTTTTAGACATGCTATGGTTTCCTGTCTTTTAGTCCATATCACAATTGGCATTTGCGATTCATAAATGTTTTTAACCATTTCTTACTCATTCTTATTTATGGTTCCAAAATGTTTAGTTTCGTTCTTTGTTGGATGCTGGTCATGTATGTGAAGCATTAAAAATGCATGAAGCTATGAAAGTACTCAAAGTGCCTTAGTGTGATACTATGTTTATAAGTGGCTTGGTTTTTGATTTCTTTTCTATGTTAGGTCTCAAGTAAGCCTAAATGCTCAAGTTCTGTTTGTGTACGTCAGTACATTAGCAATACGTAACACCTTTTTATATTTTCAGTCATATTGAAAAATTACTTCTACGTTTGATAGGTTACAAATTACCATGTCGTGGCTAAGTTGGCAACTGATCAGAGTGGACTACAGTGCTGTAAGGTTTTGCAATTCTCAATCATCAATTGAACTTTTGTTCTTCAATATATTGCATGCTTAATTCAACTGTGAAAATCTTCTGTATACTAGCCTTAATGATTTTATTTTCCATGTTTTATAGGTAACTTTAGTTGATGAACGAGGGAATAAGATTTCATCTGATGCCATGATTGTTGGTGTGGATCCTACATATGATCTTGCTGTTCTTAAGGTATGAAATGCGTCCTTTTTTGTTGTTCAATTTTCATTGTTGTGTTGGCAACAAATCCTTTACTTGTTTTTTTTTTTTTGTTTTTTGAACTTTTCATTTCACTTCTTTTTCTCCTCGTTCAACTTGTTCTTTCAATATAAAATAGTCATAACAAGAGAAATAAGGTCCAATGAATCAATATGATTCTAAAATCACTTCAAAAAAAAAAAAAAAAAGAATCAAATAATCTATGCATGTAATCATGTTAACTGTATAATATTCCAAGGTTTCAAATCCAAATGTAATATTGCTAGATGTATAGTTATTTACACTCGTCGTTTTTGTCTATTTTCCTATCAATCATGATCATACTGACAAATTGTCATCTTTCAATCTATAATTGGCATTATTGTTCTTCTCCCAACTGCTGTCTATGTTGAATTGTTATTAAATATCCTCTTCAAGTCATTAAGGTAGCTGACAATTTGGTATTTTGAAGTGCATTTTTTTTAATGTTTCTGTTGCAGTTTGATTCTCAAGGAAAAGAGTTTAAGCCTGCTCTTCTAGGAACATCGCGTGATCTACGTGTGGGGCAGAATTGTTTTGCAATTGGGAATCCTTACGGTTATGAAAACACTCTCACAACTGGGGTATTTCATGCCAGCCAAATATTTGCTACTTGTTATTATTGGAAAATTTTCATGCCAGCCATGTCTAATATCTGAAACCGGATATTGTGGGATCTTGAAAAATCACAATGGATGTGTTCAGAATCCTTCATTTTGCATCAATCATTGTAGATTCACGAGACATCCCATGCTCTTCAAATCAACATATAACAAGTACCTTGTTTGTATGATTGTTGGGTTCTGAAACTTCTAATAAACGGGCTTCTTCTGTTAATTTAACCTAGAAATCACAATTACTAATGACTTGATGACTTGATGATATACCCAGGTGGTTAGTGGTTTGGGCAGGGAGATTCCATCTCCAAATGGACAGGCCATTCGAGGAGCCATACAAACAGATGCTGCCATTAATGCTGGTAATTTTCACAAGTAATTGCATGTTTTGTCAGTTTTCACTATAGACTTGCAAGTTAAGAATACAATTTCTCATCGACTGTTGTGCTTAAAAGGAATGATGTATGGAGTAACATACATGACCAGCCATTTTTTACAATTTGATCAATATTTCCTTTTCTTTTCATTAATTTATGCTGTCTTATATTAGCATACTGAACTCAGGAAATTCTGGAGGGCCATTGATTGATTCTCATGGTCATGTAATTGGTGTAAATACTGCAACATTTACTCGCAAAGGTTAGGATCATTACTTCTGATTTGTTTTCATCTTATTGATGCAAGAAGCAATGAATATCCACTGGTTTAGTTTTTATAAATAACGGTTGACTTGTGCTGATAGACATTATGAAGTATGGAATATTAGAGTTGTCGTTTTAGTAACTTGTAAGTTGCTGATTCTAGTTTTATTATTTACCTGACGGTAGAAACTCTCCTAGTCTCTTGCTTTTCTATCACATACTCTTGGATGTGTCCTTTTGCATATCAGCATATATGTAAAATTTTCTCCTTGGCTTGTGTCTACACACTTCAATTTCTTATCCAACATACATGTCAACCCCAAGTGAAAGACCATGTTGGGATTTGGGAGATAGATGCAACTTGTAGCATTGGGATCAATATCAGCAGTCAGCACCACTAAGTATGGGTCATTCTAGTAATTGTCAATTAAAAGCGGGTAATTTACCCTTTTGTTAGATATGACTGTAGCACTATATTTGAAATTGCATGCTAATCATCGACATTTTGTGATTGATAAAAATTATTGCAAATTTTTTATTGATTTTTATCCCCAGTTTTCAAATGGTATGAATCTGCTCAGATTAGAATTATGTCATATATGAGGCAAGTTCCCATTATGGGGAACATTGTGTAATCATAAGCAAAGGAGCTCTTAGCAACTCGTCAAATATATTATTCGGTGTTTGCAATTGTTGATGCTCATTTTTTTCCACTTCTACCATAAATTTATGTTGTCTACATTTGGTTCTAGTGTGCTGTATTTGTTTAATTTATACTTACTTGAGTATTTGCAGGCACTGGAATGTCGTCTGGTGTTAACTTCGCAATTCCAATTGACACAGTATGGCGAACTGTACCTTTGCTGATTGTCTATGGAACACCTTATCGTGACAGATTCTAGCTAACTTTGTTTCCTTAGCGTACATAGCTTGCAAAAATCAAAATGTTAAAGTTGATCTTATACCCCTATTATACAAAAGTAAAGGTAGTTCTTGGTTTGTATGTATAAATGAGAGTTCGATGTTAGTGTATTGTACTTGTTATTTTTCAGCACCAACCGAACACTACAGTCTACTTATTGCAAGATTTGCACCAGTCTGCCTTTAAGATGCTTATATTAAACACGCGGAAAAAAAAAAAAAATTCAAGCTTCGTGCAGCTTCACTATCCCATCTAATAACTTTTTGAGCTGGTTATATAATAAAATTCTAAAATTTAGGAGCCCTATCCATATTGAAGCCCTGTACGGTAAGGCTCTTAGAACACCCTCTCAAACAGTCCTAGATGGAAACGTTGGAAGAAGGGGTCAATAGTGGCATTTTCAATGATACGGCTAATTGCCTAATTGGCTACTATATCTTTGTAAACTCCCATGTCTCGTTATCTTCTGTTTCTGAACTCAACAGTCAACATCAAAGTGGATAGTGCCGTGGTTAGGAGTGGCATTTGTAGCTCATTTAAGGCCAGAAATGTCATACTTCTCCATGTAGCAAAAGGGGAATGAACTCCGTTCAAGAATCAAAATCACTCCTCCGATGATGCCACCGAGTACAAACAAAGCAGCTGCAATTCATAGCAAAACGAATTTATCTTATTTAGAACTAGCCGAGAAATCACCTTCTTCAGCCCTTGTCCATTGATTCTCGATCATAATCAGATAATATATACTTTTGTAAAATAGATAATATTTTAAAATTTTGTTATGATTCTCTTGTAACTTATATATCTGAACAATGGCAAACAGTTACACAATCCAACACTTAATAACTTATTGTGACTTTTGAGCTATTAAGATACAAAGTGCTTCCGTGTGGCGTTTGCAGTAAGTCCAGATTTTTTTCACCAAACAATTAAAAGTCGTAACAATAAGGTGAAGTTTTAAGATGAATAAGATCAGCTCAACTGCTTCTTCATCTTTATAACTTCATCCTTGCTATCCAAACAATTTTCTAGCATTTATGCAGTTCATCGGTTCACGTTGTCCAATCAATGAAATAAGATCGTAATATAAATGTTGACATAATTCATTTCTTATCTCAGTAATCTTTATTTAACCCCACATTTTGTCCAGGTAGTAACTTTAATAACAATTGGTGGGAGCTCTAACAAAGTTTGAATACAGCTATCATCCTATCTTCGATCATGAAGCAGATGTATTTACCATAGTAACCTACAGATAAAGAACCTAGAAATTCCTGAGGAGGCTTGTGTACAGGAGCAAGTGAGCAACGACATAACGGACCTAAGTTAGCCCTACAACTTACTTACAGAGAAGATACTATTCACAGTTGAAATGACTTACAAAATCTGACTAAACATATCAAAAACAGGCTAAAACAAGACTTCTTCTAGACCTAACTGCAAAATTTCAGCCAGTAGATCAGGCATCACTCCAACTATCGTCTTCACCATCATCACTCCCGACAGCCTGTGTGAAATATATGGTAAAGGAATTTAGGAAAATCTTTGTTTAATTTTAAACGGTATACTATCATCATATGGCAGTTTTTAGCAAAGGAGAGTAACATTACCTTGCGAATAGCGCTTGCCTTTTGCAGGATTGCTGTAATTTTGGTATTGGTTGCATTGGTAGGAGCATAAATTGGCCGTACTGGTTCTGTTCGTCTAAGGTTGAAGGACTGCATTTTCCATCAAAACAAGAGCTTGTTAGTTTAAAGAGTCACTGAAATTATAATACTTGAATGTCTAAAGTAGCCCCATTGCAACAATAAATCATAAAATACCTTTCAACAAGAAGATATTCTAGCATACTATCCATGTAGAACATGTTATTCGTAATTTCTTATCTGAACATAACAATGTGATACTTGTTTTTTTGGTGTAGGCCTATTAGAATCAAGAATTTGTGTGCACTTCGTAATTTCGTTAACACATCTCGCAAAACTACAAGATCCTTATATTCAGCATAACAAATTTGGTCAGACATTCATAGCTACAAAAGTGCAATTTACTAAACACATCCCTGCAAACCTTTCTTGTGGTATCAAGGAGCCACTGCATTCCCCAAAATTCATTCGTATTTTAAATTAGGCACAAATAGGGTTAGAGGAAAAAAAAAAAAAAAAGTTCGCCACATGAGTTTCACAAAAGTTTGGAAACATTTTTGGTTTTGTTTCTCTTCCAAATTATTATTGATGGAGCAATCGGGCATATGATACTTTATCATTGTCAATCAATTTCACGTACAATGCATATGTAGGGAACAAGTACAAACGTCAAACTCAAACATTTGAAGTTAAGTATTTTGAAACACCAAAACTTCTAAGCATTTTCAATCAGGTTCAAGTACAGTTAGATGATGTATAAGGTCTACTTAGCCACTCCACAACTATGACATAACATAACCCATAACTAGTGTTTGCTTTACATATTTATGAAATTAAAACACATACCTCAAACACCCAATTTTATGGGTTTAAGATACCCAAGGGGGAAGGTGGGTTTGGCTCATACCATTTCTTAGGTATCAAATAAATAAAAAAATTCTCGTACCAAAGTAATAGCCAAACACATAGCATTAAAAATCAAGTTCCAAATTCATTCCTCATCCCAAATCCATACCAGATTTCGAACCAAATGCCACTAAATTCTTTCAAATGATTACAGGGACTAAGAGAGTATCACATTTTAATTTTCCTAAACCATTAGTCCATTACAGAATTTTCTGGTCAACTTACACTTATTATAGTCCAACAAAATTGACCCTGTTGCTCATTTGGGAGATGTAGTCAGCTAAAACAGCTTTAATCACCAAGATAACTAACACAAATTTGTCAAGATTTATAGTGATTTTGGGTTAAGTTTAATTCTTCATAAAACTAACCTCTGTGCTCACAACTCACAAGGGTTTGATAAGAAAGTAAATCAAAAAAATAGGACTTACTTTATTTCGGATTTGTTGTAGAAAGTCGCCCCCACCATCAATCTTTCTCTCCTTTTCTGCATGATATGTTTGTTTTAGTCCAAATTGTTGTTCCTCCACCTGCTAGAGCCATGAAGACTAACATCATTATACGAAATTTAAACAATGTGAAAAAGAGCAATTGCACAGAAATACATAGAATCAAGTACTGAAGTGTGTCAAGTGAGTTGAGATGTGGCATTTTACCTTGTTGGATTTTGCAACTGTAGCAGACTCTTTGGTTTGTGCAATTGCAGCAGACTCCTGAGCTGTACTTATTAGCTTAGTTGAGTCCACCTTAGGCGGATGAGCAATTAAGGAGTCTGAAAGTTTAGGAACAAAAGATTGAGTCCGACTGTCTGATTTTTTATCCCGGCTGTCTTCTACTTCACCAAACAACGCACTTGAAAGCCGCCACTGCAAAGGGGGAAGAGGTGGTGGTTCATGTGTTGACTTCTGAAGATGGGAAGAATTTACTCCTGGATTTATGGATACCTTCATTTCTTGATATGAAATTGGACGCTTAGTATCTAACACTGGCAGATGAAATGAAGGGTCAGACAATGAACGGATGTTGGTGACAGATCTAGAGCCATCATACATATTTTCATGGTCAGTTTCATCATGCAGCGGGGAGGTCGATGCAGATTCTGTTGAAGAAATTCTCTGCAAGCCATTATAGAGTGTGGGATCGTTACTTTCTGTGGAATCACCAGACTCCCACTGTTCAGAATCTGAGTCAGACTGATGGCTTTGGGACACATCTGATGTGCAGGCATATGAACGGCAAAACGTATCATCATCAGATTCTGAAACCATATCATTCTGCAACTTCGTAGACTCTGGGACCAACTGAAATGAAGGAAATGCATCTAAAGTGCTTTCATACTGATCAACGCCTTCTGGATATTTGAGCTTTAGTCTGGAAGCATCAAAGCCATCAACAGGCTGGAAAGATATTTTCATATGCTCAAGAGGTGGTGATGCTGGGGGAGAATGTATAGGCGAGTCCAACTTTCTGATCAAATTAGTCTCAAGTACTGGGCGCGAAATGTCTTGGTATCTAGTATTGAAATCATAATTTTTTGAGGGGCTACTGCTTTCATTCCTTTCATTATAATCAATTGATACACTCCTGCGCAGACCATTTTTCAGCAACCCACGACTGAGAACGGATAATAAGGACGATCTATCTTCGCTTGCAGCAGTTGCATCAGAAGATGCACTATTCAAACTTTTACCTACTGGGACTTTACTTTCGAGGAGCATTGGATCACCATTGATTAGGTCACGGATTGCTGTATGACTACTTGAGTCACTCTTATCAGGGCAAACAGATGTATCATCTAGCTTTCCTAATATTTGTTGAGACAAATGGTTAGAGGAGCCAACATATTGACCGCATTTGTCTGATTTACTACTACCATGTTCTGATCGATTTATTGATGAAGCTATATCTCTTGCAGGACCATCACCTTTCTGCAAGACACCAGCACCGGATTGACCAATTTTATTACCATTATTCGTAGGAGCAGAATCCACCAAATTAGGCGGGCTAAACACAACTGGCTTTGAAGGTGCTAGTCCTAACAGTGACCCATTTGTCCAAAAAGCCATTGGATAAGTTGTGGACGATCCAACAGATGTTTCCTGAGATACATCCAATGCATGGGTAATCCTCTCGTTATCAGGAGCCTCAGACCCACCAGATATTTCCTTTGCAGAGACATCAGGTTCTGCACTTGTCTGAGCATCATCAGCACCAATATCAAGACTTTGAGGAACATTGGAAAGAGTAGCTGACTGGCTGGTTTCCAGGGGCTGTACTTCAGATTTTTCCATTTCAGAGACATCAGGTTCTGTCCCTGTCAGAGGATCATCAGCACCCATATCAAGACCTTGGGGAACATTGGAGAGAGTAGCTGATTGGCAGGTTTCCAGGGGATATTCATCAGATTTTTCCATTCTAGCGACATCAGGTTCTGCCCTTGTCAGAGGATCATCAACAACAATATCAAGACCTTGAGGAAATTCAGAGAGAGTATCTAATTGGCTAATTTCCTGGGGCTGTTCATCAACCTTTTCCATTCTAGAGACGTCAGGTTCTGCCCTTGTCAGAGAATTATCAGCACCAATATCAAGACCTTGGGGAACATCAAAGAGAATAGCTGATTGGCTGGTTTCCTGGGGCTGTTCATCAGCCTTTTCCATCCTAAAGACACCAGGTTCTGCCTTTGTCAGAGAATCATCATCACCAATATCAAGACCTTGGGGAACATCGGAGAGAATAGTTGATTGGCTGGTTTCCTGGGGCTGTTCATCAGTTTTTTCCAGTTTAGAGAACCTTGTCAGAGTATCATCAGCACTGATATCAAGATCCTGGGGAACATCAGAGAGAATCGCTGATTGACAAATTTTTACAGGCTGTTCATTAGCCAAATGCATATCAACATCCAGTTGTTGGTTTGCTGCCGAATTTGATTGCCTTGTAGACATAATATTTGCAGAAGGCGCAGAAGCAGTTGCCCCCTCTAAGCAGGATGACCATGTATGATCTGTAGATGACATATTAGCAGAAGACACAAAAGTAGTTGGTCTATGTATGTTTTCTAAATCTCCTTCCTTGCACTCATAGGTTGAAGAAAGATGTTCAAATTCTGCTTTTAAATGACTTGATCTTTCTTCCACTTGGTCATCCAGTGTATTTTCACCTTCTTCCACTTGGTCATCCAGTGTATTTTCACCTAGTTCATCCTTAAAAGTTAAGGTGAGGACTTCAGAGTTGATTTCAGTCTCAAAATCACTTTCAGATTCTGATTCGATTGTATTAAGTGCGTCAACAAAGTTTTCGGTTCCGCTGTCAATGTCATCATAGTCATTCCACTCGATTACTTGCACAGTATTTTCACCTTCAACAAATGTATCATCTTGACTAACATATTCATCATTAAGTGCTCCTCGTTCCTGCTGGCTCCATTTAATAAGCTTCACACTGTTTTCACCTTCAGAAGTGACATCCATCTCACCATCAACCTCGGCTTTTACTGTTTCCAATTGCGGCTGGTTCCATTCAATAAACTTTACATTGTCTCCACCTTCTGAAAAGGCATCCTCTTGACTGATATATTCTGGATTGATTGCTTCCAAATCCCGTTCATTCCATTCAATATCTTTTACATTGTTTCCACCTTCAGAAAAGCCATAAACTTGACTTGCATGCTCTGCGTTAGTTGTTCCTGATTCCTGATGGTCCCATTCAATTGTTTTAACATTGCCAAAGGTATCCACAGAACTAATGTCATAAGAATCTGTCGTTTCAAACTCTTTCTTGGGAACTTCAGATTTAGCCACAAGAAAAAATTGAGAATCATCTGTTTCAATCCTCTTGTAAGCAGGATCATTCATCCAGAAGCCATTAGTATCCGGCTCTGGAGGCTTTCCTCTTTCAGACAAGTCCCCTAATTGGGTTTCAGAATCCAGATGAGGTGACTCCAAACAATTCTCTTGAAGTTCAGAATGATGGTAAAGCTCCAAGTAATGGTCTTCAAGCTCATATTTTGTCGCTTGAGAATCTTGAACTTCAATACCCCCATTATACAATCCAGTTGCCTCTGTTAAGTTCCCCTCACTGGTTTCCATGTGCCACTCATCAACATTTGATTTTGGGCTACTTCCATGTTCAGATAAGTCATTTATGTGGCTGACACCTTTATCATTTACCATCTTAAATTCTAGCCCCTGATCGGAAGAATTTGTCAAAGGCAATTGCCGGATATCCTCAGTCCCGTAGAATTCCAACCTTTCATCCCAGGTGGCAGAAGAAGAACGAGGGAGACTTTCCTCCACATCATGACTGTTTATGGCAGTCTGCCCACCATAGTATAAAGATTCATTGGTGTTTACATCTGTTTCCAAAACTGATGAAGACAATCTTTTATCCTTTGTTCCGTCAAGAGGCTTAGATGATACGCTTGGACGAGAAACAAACTCAATAAAATCCATGCCATTCTTTGAGCCACGTGAATCTGACTGATCTCCCAGATCAGATTTAAAAGTCATGTCAAAGTTTGACCCCGTATGTGACCGAGAAGATTGCTCATGACCAGTAGAAGAAAACTGCATCCTGCTATCCATCAAATGTGCAAGTTTAGCTCAAGGAATGAAAAATAATGTTTATTAACAATCTAGGGTTGGCCAGGTATAGCTGCTCATACACACAGAAGAGTACAATAATGGGTACCTGCTACTATCGTTCAATGTGGGTGCAGACTTTGGAAGCTGTCCACTTTGTTGCGATGATCTTCTTTTCTGTATAAAATGGGGATGTTCATTAAGATATCATCTACATGGTGAATATTTAGTTAAAATATCTGAAAAGATTAATTAGTTCTATATATACAACCGCACAAAAAATTCCAAATTAGGTGCCAAAAATCTTGACAAAATGGTGCATTAGCATGACAAACTTCATATCAAAAGTAACTCACAAAATACATGGAACCAAGGGTCATTTTTCACAAACTTGATCAAAAAACACAGCGTAAAAACGATAAATTTGCAACAATCTTAAGTCTGCAATTCCATCTTTGCATTACTAAAATATGTACCTTAACTTTCCGAGTTTTTCTTTCTCGCTGAGATTTCTCACTGTTAGATACTTCAGAACAGGATGATGCCCTCTTGAAGAAGGTTGGATCTGAGTATCTCTTTAAGCAGGATCCAGGACCGGTTGAATCAAATCTGAAATAAGAGAATATGGTAAGAACTAAGAAGCACTAGTTCAATCACAATCAGGATTCAGGAAAAGTAGTTTCTTAATCCAAAGTCACCTGTCAAGTAGCTGCAGACGTGGAGGTTCTCTGCACTCTTCATACGAGTCCATGACAAAATGTGGCAAGTCATCACAGATGAAATGATTTCGCTCTATTCTGATACAAGCATGGACTTCAGAGCCTGCAAAACTGCAATCCTTGAGAAAAAAGAATTTTAGAAGGAATAACTTCAGAAATCTAATAAATACTCATGCACAGGAGTACAGGACAACCAATTATTATGGTCCTCTCTTTTGATTTTTTCTTGCTAGGTGGCAGGGGGTTAATAAGCACGCTTTTCTGAGATCATCAAAATCTTATCCCTTTCCAGAGATTATTTTTACCCCACTTAAGTATCCCTTCTCAAAAACAAAAAGTTTCAGAACTAGTCTCTTCAAGGAAAGATGTTAGCTGCAACCAAATACAACCCAAAACCTAATGTTTCTTGCACAATGTAAATTTGCAGCCTTACGTGACAGTCAACTCAAAGGCAACAATGTTGGGCAGAAGAGGCGGTAAAGTATGACATTAGACAGGTGCTAATGTGCTATCCTACTAGTACCAGAATGTGATAGACATGACAATTGTAGTACTAGCTAAATTTCAACGGTTCTCTATCCAATGCACTGACATCATCAATCGGTGAATAAAGAAATTAAGGGCAGAAGTAAAGAACATAACTAAAGAGAGATTCCAAAGAAGAAGAGGATAGGACTAAGCATTTGGACAGTTATTTGGAAGTAAGTGACTGCAGAACAATATCTTCTAGTACTCCAATAGTCCATATAACAAATAATTTAGTAGGCCTGATGACCTAAATTCCCCCTTCTTCTCCCCAAAAGAAAGAGAATGTTTCTACAAGGAAGTATGCTTATGAGCTACGATTCAGAAATAGCATCAAATCAGACATGATATCAGAAGCAGAACTTTCTCAACTTCAATAGAAAAATATGATGATGATGGCCTGATGGGGTACAAATAAAGTCACAATGACTTTCTATTTTTAATAGTACAAAGCAATCATACAAGAAAACATACCAGGTGTATAGGCAAACCGTAGGTGGTCAGTTTGTGAGAGTATAGCCTTCTCAAGGGAGGGCAGTGAGGTTTCAATCCGTTGAACACGATTAGCAAGTTTACGACTTCTGGATGAAGTAGAAGCAACTTGCTCTTGCAAGCCATGGAAAACTTCAGCTGCAAATCTACATAGCCACAGCAAATAGTAGGATAAAAGTCACAATCTAGGAATACTAAACTTTTAAGCATATCTTCAGCAGAAAATGGTGATTCTAAAACACATACATCTCCTAAGTCTGGGAAGACTGGCTAAAGACTTCAAACAGTTCAGTATAGGCTACCAGTTAGCTTTGGAAGAAACTGTCAATAATTTTGTTTAGCTCTCCATTATTTCCATATCAACTAAAAAAAAAAGCTTCTCCCAGAAAAACTAATTTCCATTTCAAGTTATCCCCACAAATTTAAATGCTTGCTAATGTAACTGATGGAGTCTTTCGCCTATATATAAAGCCAAATGCCACCAAACAACTCAGCCCAGCATTGCATATCTACGGACAAGATAAATTCTAGTTTTTCATCATTTATAAAGATACTAGGAACAAAAGGTCGAAAGCAAAAATTTTAAAGAAAAAATAATAATTAAAAAAAACCAATAACAATAGTGGGAAGGGACAACTTTCTAAGCAATCAATCCTAGACCCGTTTTGCACAACCTACAAGACTTTTGCTAAACAAATCTTTTTCCTATTCAACTATTGATCAACCTATCAATCCACATAGGTGGTTATTCTTGCAACATGTTAGCAAACTTAATACTCTTAATAATAGAAAATTACTCTCCACAAAAAAAAAAAAAAAAAAAAAAAAAAGAGTTTTTGATAGCATCAAATTGTCAACTTGACATCTGGAATTGAAAACCTTCAAGCTGCAAAGCAAACAAAATAAAAAACAGAGTCCAGAAACTGAGACACAGTTCAGCATTGTAAAAGCAAACCCTCCTTCCCTATTTTCAATTAGAATATGGTCCAGATAACGGCATGGTTAGTTTAAGGATTCAGACATTGGGAAAACTTTATCTTTCATAGCCTGGTACGGATTCCAAACTTCCATTGACAAATACAGCTCATCATAATAAATAGTTAGCTGGATGAATGATTTGCTATTGCCATTTGACACAGGCACTGTATGGACGACAGACTTCTAATTGCCACAAGAAATAAGTGTACTGACAAATAATTTTTCAAGAAAATACTTCTATATTTGTACGTCGCATGGTCCTAATTAGACTTTACAAGTAAATTTTTTGAGAAACAACTCATTAGACCTTATAACTCCTATCACAAAACAAACCTCCACATCAAACAACAGCATGAACACCACCAGTCCACCGGAATACAAATTTCAAACAAACTGTCATCTGTTGTCACTTTGATAATCTAAAAGCTAAGCAACTTTCTCTATATTAGTCGAACATGCAAACGCCCCACCGTCAATTCAAGTCCTTCACCTACTCTTATCTAGCACTATTTCACCCACAATTTCCATGAGTTAATGTCATCAACTGTACAGTGAACATAATTAGTTGCTTCCAGCTCTCATAACTGCTGTCATTCCCAAAAATGGACTTTCTCATTTTTCATCAATAATTAACAGAATACCAGGACCACTAAGCTTAAGCAATTGCATGCAAATACTACTACAGATTACCATTAATGCTTCCACCAACTACAACCCCAAAATATCCATACCCTCTTCCCACTTTCTTCCCCACTTCCCAAAATAAAAATCATATATAAAAGGAAGCTAAAATACCCTAAATAAATAAAAAAAATTGCAACTAAAACCCAGGACTAAAGTTCTTCAAAAGGGAACCCCACAAATCCACAATTTCCATTATTTGAAAAAATTGTATGGAAATCATCATTTTCCTTGTATCAATATGAAGCTTAAAAAATCAAATAAAAAGTTCTTTCTGAAATCATCATTTCCATTTAAATACTAAACCAAGGTTTTCAAACTGCCACTAACTCAACTCACCTCAGCTACTAAAGCTAACTTCTGACAACAAAAACTAGTATTCAATCACCCAAAAAATTAATCAATTAATAATAAAATTACAGCAAAAAATTGATTCTTCCATAACTAAAGCAGCATCATAAACTAAAAACTAAACAATGACCCAAAAAAATAACCAATTAATCAAAATAAATTGCAGAAAAAAATAAGTCTTGCATTACTAAAATAGCATTATAAATTAAAAAGTACTCAATCACCCAAAAATTATAATCAATTAAGCAAAAAATTAAGTCTTGCATTACTAAAATAGTATCATGAGCTAAAAACTTTAATCTAAAATAAAAAAAATCATGAAATTGAGAGGAACATACTGTGCAAGATCACCTAATTGGCGAAGAACACCAACTAAACCAGCAACAGCAACACCATCAAGAACAGCTTTAGGATCTTCAGACTTAACTCCATCTTCATACAACTCTTTTACTCCTAATTTAAACTCATTTTTCACCCCAAATCTCACCAAAGGCATCTTCTTTCTTTCTTCTTTAAAACCCTTTTTTTTTGTTTATTTTCAAGTTTTAAACTTTATGATTAAGGAGTTCAATTGAAGGTGAAACTTAACAAAATGAAAAAATAACCCAGAAAAAATTGATGCAAAGTTTTAATCTTTATGATTAAGGAGTTCAAATGAAGGAGAAACTGAAGGAATTGAAAAAACCCCAGAAATATTTAATGCAAAGTTTTGAACTTGATGATTTGGGAGTTCTTTTTTTTTCTTTTTTGAAATATGATGATTTGGGAGTTCAATTGAAGGTGAAATAAAACAAATTGAAAAAACCCCAGAAAATTTTGATGCAAAGTTTTGAACTTTATGATTTGGGAGTTCAATTGAAGGTGAAATAGAACAAAGGGAAAAAACCCCAGAACAAATTGATAAACATAAATTGATTTAAGTGACATAAAAGAATGAAATAAATGATGGAATAAATGTGAAGTAAAAATAAAGTGGGTGGTGAGAAAGATGCAGCTGAACTGCAATTGAAAGAAGAGTTTTGGTGGAATTTAGTGTTTGGAAGCTAGAAAAGGAAAGAGAAAGGGAAACAAGTTAAATGTTATAGTACCAAAGTACTAATAACATGAAGAAAGAAGAACAAAATAATGGTTGTTTGTTTATTAATGGTGTTTGTTTATTAATTTTGCCAACTATTTATACTAAGGTATAACTTCATAATCAATTTTTCTGCTTTTTTCTTTGTTTTTGTTTTTGTTTTTGTTTTTGTTTTTTTGGTTTTTATGATTTCTGTTTTTTTGGAGCGTATGATACTGTTTATGTTTGCAGAAGTTGGTAGCTGAGCATTTAAAAGTGAGATACAGACATTGCTGAAAAAGTGTTACTCAAGTGAGATTCATTTTTTTTTCTTTTTTATTATTTTGTTCTTTGGTTGTTATTATTATGAGTTGGAACATCTTGCCTTATTTCATGGGGAGAGGGGAATCTAATCTATGTATTTAAATCTTTTATTTATTATGATTTGATGTCTATTTTTTATGTAAAGATTATTGAACTGAAGATATAAAGATGACATTGGGTTGTATTGGTTTGGATTACTCGAATTAGGTAATTTGATAAGTCTTGTTAGATAAGATAAAATGTTGTGGGCAAAAGTGTCAAGTGTTATGTGCTTTACCACTCAAGGCACGACTTATTACTGTCAAGTAGGTGCATCAGACGTGGTAAAAATGCTTAAACCATCTTGCTTCATCTAAGATTTTAGCCAATTATCTACTCAAACACTTGCTACTTTGGGTCCAAAGCAATATGTGCAAGACATGTATCCCACTTTAATTGGATAGTTTGTAATAGGAGTGCTTAATTGGCTATGGGTACCTCTCATCAATGTAATGTGTACGCTTGTGTAAGGAAAACTTGACTTGTATGACTAGCCTACGTGTTGCGAAGAACAAGGATTTAAAAGAAAACTTAGATTCAAATCTCCATAGCTCCTACATTATTTTCTATGGGTTAAGGGAGTGTCAATAATGTATAGCAAGAGTTTAGTTAGTAAAATTAGTCTTTATCAGCTATTAAAGATTCAAAGGTATGACTATATGGGTGTCATTTTTTCTACATGATAATATTTCTAGGTGTAGTACGTGTATCCGTGTAAACAATAACCACCATAAGCTCATTGCTGTTACAGTGTTAATCTAGTTCAATTCAAATTCATTCAATTTATATCCATTTTAGTACCGACTAGACAAGAAAAGGGCCATGATTGCACTACTTATAGATAGTGCTTATATACAATAGCATAAAGCATAGCTAACCATCCATTTGTTTTTTTTTATTGTTTTTATCGTAGAACATAAATTAACAATCATGAAGTCATGAATAGTGCAACATCCACCATGAGAGTGTTGATTAAACCTTGACTTTGATGGGATATTCCCCTCTTTGCATAGTTGCATTGTGTAGTTAGTTCCAAACGACAAAAAGGAATACAACCTTAGCCATATGGACTACGGAATTATGGTCCCAAAGTTTCAGAATTGAGTATTATTGTATTATCTATAGCCTGCATTAGACTCAAAAATTCATATTACTATTATTAATACCCCATATCATTTATCTTAGAAACAAAAATACACTTTTATAAGAATGCATGCAACAAACCTAGATTCTACTTAGGCACTCATAGTTTTTAATTAACCATTTTTGGTGGGTGGATTAATCTTCTTTGAGACTTTGAAGCATGGATACCTTAATAGGCAGCATTCCTTTTAGTTGAAGTTTTTTCTATTCTCAATATTCGAATCTGAGACATTGATTAAGGAGTAAGAGGCTCTAAACCATCCAAGTCAATCTCAATTATTAGTGATATGGTACTTTAAAATCAAAGTCATGTATCTCGCACTTGGTGTAAAAAAATAATAATAATAATTTAAGTGATCAGATAAACTCGAGTGATAACTATAAATTTATGTGCTTTCAAGACAATAGAGAGTCATCCGAGATGTAATATAGGAAAGAGATTAAGAGTTTTTTATAATTTAATTGCACCTCGTTAGTAAAAATATTGTTGAACAATTAAAAAAAATAGAATATAGGATATGCATGGAGGAGTTTGTTACTCGTTAGCATGAAGCCAACGTGTGTAACGAGTACCGCGGAATGTAAAAATATAAGTAAACAATTTGGCGTGGAGGAGTTGGTACGTTGCTGCTGATTATATTGCTAATTAATTAAACACACTAATTAATATTGGATTTGACCAAATTATATTAAAATGTTAAATATTAGCTAAGATTTGGGTGGTCCACTTGTAATGCTCGAATTATGTGTTAGAGAATGAAATATATCATATTATTAGCATTATGAAATGCAATTTGTTCCGACGATGACACAGTCACCTTAATCTAACGCAATCACAAGTAATGTGTGTAGATAGGTCCATCGCATGTCTAAGGTATACTATAAAAGTTTTAACCAACTACTCCGTAATATAATTAACATTAACTTTTCTTGAATAACTCATAGAGATTATAAGCCTTAATTAAACTACTATAAGAAAAAATTCTAAGCAATCAACAACAGGGATAACAACAAATTTTTAGAAGCCAAAACCGATCGTAAGGAGCCATGTGGTGACATATAGCAAGTGGTAAAAAATCAGAGAAAATAATAAGACGGAGTCCGAGGAGGCCCCTATAGAGGCTTCAAATAAATGTTATTATTCACTATTTTTACTATGAGGTTCCTAGGTCCCCAAAAAAGTTGCCACAAATTTTATGCATTGCACGTATGATCAAAATATGAACTCAGACCGACCAGACGATTTGTGATATAAGATGAATGATAACAAGTTTTTAGAAAAAAAGTTTTTCCCTTCTTCCGAAAAGGTCATAAGAAGGATGATAATAAGAGTTTAGAGGCTGAAACGGATCGTGGGGACGCCTGTGGTGGCCAAGAGCAAGTGGTAAAAAAATAGGGCGGAAATTAGATGGAGCCTGAGGTGGCCCCTCCGGATGCCTCAAATGAAAGCTATTATTCACTGTTTTTTGAGATCTCGGGGTCTCGGGAAAAAAGTTACCAAAAATCTTCCGAGGTGATCGTATGGTCAAATTAAGTACGCAGACCAAGAGATTTGGGATGAAAAGGTCATAAGAGGGATGATAACAAGCTTTTAGATGTTACCTTAAAAAGCTATTTTCCCTTTTTTCAAAAAGGGTATAAGAAAGATGATAACACGTTTTTAGAGACTAAAACCGATCTTTGGGAGCTCTATGGTGGCCTATAAATGTGATAAAAACAAGACGAAAACAAAACAGAGTTCGAGACGACTCCTCTAAAAGCCCCAAACGAAGGCTATTGTTCACTGTTTTTTGAGCTTCCAAGGTCCTAGGAAAAAAGTTTCAAAAAATTTAAGGGGGCGTATGTATGGTCAAAATATGAATCCAGATGAGGCGATTTGAGGTGAAAATGTCATAAGAGAGATGACACAAGATTTTAGAGGGTTTTGAAATTAAACAGTTTTTTTCCCTTCTTTCAAAAAGGCCATAAGAGGGATGATTACAACTTTTTTGGACACTAAAATTAAGACGGAGCCCGGGGTGGTCCCTCTAAAGTCCTCAAATGAAGCCTAATATTCACTGTTTTTGAGGTTCCGAGGTCACGGGAAAAAAGATGGCAAAAATCTTACGAGGCGCCCGTGTGGTCAAAATATGAACCCACACCAAGTGATTTGGTGTGAAAGGGCAATGAGAGGATGAGAACAAGTTTTTAGAGGGTCTAAAAAAAAGGGCGTTGTTTTTCCCTTCTTTTGAAAGGGCATAAGTAAGATGATAACAATTTTTAGAGGCCAAAATCGATCGTAAGGAGTTCTGTGGTGGCCCATAGCATGTGGTAAAAAAATAAGGTAAACAGAAGACGGAGCCTAGCTAGGGCGGCTCCTCCAGAGGCCTCAAACAAAGGCTATTGTTCATTGTTTTTTGAGATTCCGAGCTTCTGGGAAAAAGGTTGTCACTATTTTACAAGGTACCCGTATGGTCAAACTAGGAACGCAAACAAGGCGATTTGGGGAGAACATGGCGTAAGAAGGATAAAAAGAAGTTTTAAGAAGGTACCAAAAAAAAAAATTCCCTTCTTTTCAGAAGGCCATCAGAGGGTGGTAACAAGTTTTTAGATGTCGAAACCGATCGTGGGAAGTCGTGTGGTGGTTCATAGCACATGGTAAAAGAACAAGATGAAAATAAAACGGACCCTGGAGCGACCCCTACGAAGGCCTCAAACGAAGGCTATTATCCACTGTTTTTTAAAGTTACGAGGTGTCCGTATGGTCAAAATATGAACACAGACCAAAAAAAGGGGCGAAAATAAGATGGAGCTTGGGACGGCCCTTCTAGAGCCCTCCAACGAAGACTATTATTCAATGTTTTTTGAGGTTTCTAGTCTCGAAAAAAAGTTGCCGCTAGTTTTACGAGGTGCCCGTATGGTCATAATATGAACACAAACCAGGTGATTTGAGGGAAAATGTCATAAGAGGAATGACAACATGTTTTTAGAGGGTACCGAAAAAAACTGATTTTCCCTTCTTCCAAAGGGTCATAAAAGGGATGATAACAAGTTTATAGAGTCCGGAACCGTTCATGGGAATACCTATGGTGGTGCATAACACGTGGTCAAAAACTAGGGCGAAAATAAGATGGAGCCCAGGGTTGCCCCTTTGGAGGCCTCGAACGAAGGCTATTATTCACTGTTTTTTCAAGTTCATGGGTCCCGGAAAAAAGTTGCCAAAAATTTTGTGGGGTGCCCCTATGGTAAAAATATTAACCCAGATCAAGCAATTTGTGGTAAAAAGGCTATAAAAGTATATTATAACAAGTTTTTAGAGGGTAACGAAAGAGGTTGTTTTCCCCTTCTTCCGAAAAGCCTATAAGAGGGATTATAACGAGTTTTTGAAGCTCGAAACCGATCGTGGAGAGTTCTACGGTGGCCCATAGTAAATAGTAAAAAAATAGGGAAAAAATAAGACGGATTATGAGAGTGGCCCCTCTTGAGGCCTTATATGAAAAGTTTATTCATTGTTTTTTGATATTCCAGGCTCTCGAAAAAAAGTTGCCACTAATTTTATAAGGTGTCCATATGGTCAAAATATGGACACATAACAAGCGTTTTGAGGTGAAAATGTCATAAGATGGATGATAACAAGTTTTAAAGGGTCCTAGAAAATATTGTTTTTCTCTTCTTCCGAAAAGGCCATAAGAAGAATGATAATAGGTTTTTAGTGGCTGAAACCAATCATGGAAAATCATGTGATGACCTATAGCAAATGGTAAGAAACAAGGCGAAAATAAGAAGAATTTCGATGTCACGTGTTGACTTTTTGGTTGCCACAAAGCTAGTTGGATTAGTCCTTTAACACTTGATGATAGTGTCTGAGACTCTGAGTCGTAACAGAGGGTCGTGTATTTGACCCCTAGATAAATATTTATTAGAACCTCGTAAACATATTGATAATATATTGTTAGGTATTTAGGGCCTGTTTACTTCAGCTAAAACCAACTGAACTGTACTGATTGGAGCTGATCTGAAAGTTTTTTTTTTTTTATGAAGGATTAATGAGTAGCAAAATAAGAGAAGAGCTGAGCTGAACTGAACTGATTTTAAGCTGAAGTAAACAGGCCCCTACTCCTTCCGTTTCATTTTATTCTTAATGTTTCATTTATACACGTTTGCTAATGCAAATTTTGTAACGCTTATATATTAAATTTTGTATTTGTAAAAATTATGAAAACTTGATATTTTAGTAGAATAAAACAAGATGCATCAAATAAGACCCCATATGAATATATTTTTACTTACCTATAAAGCACAAACAACAGTCAAACCATTTTTGTGAGTAGTACCAAAAGCCGAGACGTAAAGAATAAATTGAAACGAAGGGAGTAGCAATTTTTAAAACACCTTCTTCTTTATGTAAGGTGGGTATGACCATGTAAGAAGAGAGCCATGCTACAAATCTCATTAATTATTATGGTGTCATTAATTTTCTTTTCTTTATTTATAAAATTATTATCAAATTGTACAGAGCTAAAACGTATATGATTGTTGAATATGTGTATTTAATTTCAAAGTTCTAACGGGTAAAAAATTGAACATGGACTCAGGAGCTCAGAAATCACATGCATCGACGAGGATTAGATCTCAGTATAGTTTAGGTATTTTAACTATAGGAAAAGTATAGTTCAGGAATCAAAACTTTAAAAAATATCATTTCAATTTTATAAAATATAAATTGCATTAATTAAGATTAGATCTCATTCAATTTTGCATTATACCTTTTCAACTTTACGATATATTTTGTATGCATGACATTTTGATATCTCCCATGGTTTTAACCAAATTTAGATGTTCGTTCCATGCATCAAATTGGATGCTACATTGTCATGTTTTTTTTATTCTTCTCTAAAGTATTAGTTGAGAGACCAAATCTGAAGGTGAAGTATAATCCCCGATTGTTAGCTAAATTATGAACCATTTTATGAGGGAATCTATCTTCCTACCATTTTATGAGCAAACCTAAGAATTGAGAAGAAATCTTTCCTAAAAAAAGAGCAAAGACAATTATTTAGAACCTAAGTTGCAAGGAGTCGGGAACGGGGTCGAAAACGAATACGAATACGAAAATTGAAAACGGCTAATTTAAAAAATATTGTTAATTGGTACGGCCAATTATAACATGAAGAATAAAAACCGTCTCCGTATCGAGGACAAATCGGGTTCGAGGACGGTTATCTATCAAAAGTACCAATGATACATTTGAACTATAAAAACAAAAAACTGAAATAAAGGAAGAATTGGTCTTACAATCAACAAAAAGATGGCGATGGTAGCCCTTTGAGGCCATAAAAAAGTTGTAAGGTTTTTTTGTAAGAGGGGAAGAAGAGAGAAAGAACACCTTTTCATGTTTTTTTAGTTAATTTATTTATGTTTTTTCTTTTTTATTTTTTTTTTTTAGTTTTTGACATAACTAAAAATGTTGGTATCATAAGTAAAAATTATAAAAATTATATCATTAAAAAAACAAACTTTAAAACGAATCGATCAAACAAGATCTCTTTGACTATACCTTTTCTAACCTATACAAAAATAAAACGAGACAAAGATACCTTGTGAATAATATTAATACGTTATTAGTTAAAAAAGAATATACAAGAGTATATAAATTCTCTATACTAAATTTGACTGTTTTTTGTATCAAAAAAACCTTTTGTATACATTTTTTTCCCAAGATATGATATGTAGGTAAATGTAGTTAAATTAGCTTTAATGTAAATTATATTTTGATAATTATTTCTACTAAATTAACACATGAAAGTCACATCGTAGCATTTCTTATGAAACAAATTATACGAATTATCTTTGAGTTGTTATACTACAAACACGCAACTTATATTTTACGCTATCACATATTAATTAGAAATTCATCAAAATATTGATTCACCATGTTGAATAATCTTACACATACTACAAAATTCTAATGTCCATAAAATTGACATGTAAACTATAATGTTTACACCAAGAGGTGTAAAAATCAAAATTAAGAATCTCTCAATAGTATGAAGTCAATTTTCAAGCACTATCATGATAACGATGTTGTAATAGTTTGATTGAATTAGATCATGTGTCACTCAAAAGTAGTTATAATAATTGGATTCATATACTTGATCATGGATGTTTAGACTTTTCAATAATACAATTTTTAGGTGTTTTGGTGAAGCAATAGTTAGAAATTTAAGGTAAGTTTTTCCATCTTAATATAAATTTTGAAACTTATTATATAGGACGTGGCCAAATCTGATTAAGGCTTATTATATTAAGGTAATTTTTAGACACAAATGACAGAAATTACATTTGATTGGATCTAATCAAACTTAATTATAATCATTTAATTGATACTCCTTAATTAAAATGCTTGGTGTTTGCAAATTAAAATGTTTTTCCAGTATGCTAAGCCAGCCAAGAAATTTAAATAAAAGAGTGAAAGATTAGCTCAACCAAAAGACTATATAAGTTAATGGTTGAAACACAAAAAATAGATTTCATATTATAACACGCTCCCTTCACATACATAAATGTAGATGTAGCATGTGCTCACCACACAACGCTTAGCAGTTCTCACTTAGAAATGTGTGGTGGTAAGATATGAACCTGTGACTTTTTATGTCATGCTATAGCTAATATCAAATTTAGGGGTGAAACTAATTCGGTTTAAAACCGAAAACCACACCGCACCAAACCATTTTTAAATTATGGTTCGGTCTTTTTATAATTTTGGTGCGGTTTGGAGCGAAATTTTTTAAAAATTCGGTGTTCGGTTTGGAGTTGGTGCGGAGAACTAGAAACCGAACTCCAAACCGCACACCAAACCGTATAAAAGCCTAAATTATATCAAGGGCTTAAGGCCCAAAAATGAATAAAACCCTAAAAACATAAATGGAGTTAGTAACTCTATTTCAATCTCCTTTAGACTGTCTTTAAATCCCATGTTCCTTATGTTTTTCATTTTTCGCCATTTGTAGTTCTTTCTTTTTTAATTTCGTTCTTCATTCCTTCTTTTGCTTTCTCTAGCTAAATACCTCAATCCCCCAAAGTCACTATTCTTTTTCATTATTTGTTCTACAGTCCTTGTTCTTTTGCGTCATTTCTTTCACTCCTTAACACATCGATCTTCAATCAATTGATTCAACACTTATCTAGTATTATTGAAATTTTAAACTAACTAACTTGGTGTTATTTTAAAGAATGATGTAAACTAATACTAGTAGCCCTAATATTTAACTTCTCTTTGTTTCTAATTTGTTATTGTGGAACATAAATTTTGAACTAGTTTGAACGTAAGGCATTATGCCAAGATTCAAGATCGAATTTTCTAGATTTCTGGTAAACAATTAAGTATGACTAGAAATTCGGTTTGGTTTGGATCCAAAACCCAAACACCGAATTTTTTTGGTCTGGTTTGGTTTGGACTGAAATTTAGATTGGTTTGGATTGGAGTGGAGATTCATAAACCGAAATAATATGGTTTGGATTTGGAGTTTGCTATAATCCAAACCGTACATCGAACTTTCACCCCTAATCAAATTAATTCAAAATTAAAGTACAAATTCAACCCAAAGTTTAAACTTATAGAGAAACATTTGCTTCAAACGCGTTTCATGGTGAGACACGTCAAACTCATTGACCGACGACATACCACCACTGCCCATCCCCTCTTCCCCCATTGTCATCATCACCACCACAGCTCCCAGCGCTAACACTGGTAGAAGGTAATCGATTGACGATGGTAGATGATCGATGACGATTGATGGTGGTCAATGATCGATAAAAATCAATGGTGATGATGGATGTTGATAAATTAAAGATAGATAAAACAACAGGGCCTATAGATAAATTTTGAGAATCATTTTTTAAATTGCTATCTATTCAATGCAATTGTTCAAGTGTACTATTTTTAAAATCATTAGTATTATTAGAATCAATTATACACATATATTTTTTAAATTTGAAAGGAACAACTATATATTGATTTGAGTAGTTACTTTTTTTTAATAATATTTCGGAAGGCTAAGCAATGTGTGGGGTTATTTAGTTTTTCTAATATATATGAAACCGCATAATGAAAAAAACAATTTTACATTTTTATTTTCTATTAGAATGGTTTTCCTTCAAAAATAATATCAACTAACAATATTTCATCCGAAGTAAATTTATTAAACTGTAAAGTGTAAACCTATTGAGGACTTCATAAGTTAGCCTTGGAATTTATCGTTAGCCCAATGTCGAAAAATAATAGGAGGACATGACTATTCGTGGGCCTGGGCTTCGTCAATAATAAGAGAACTATGCTATTTATTTTGGTTGGATGATGCTACTTATTGCTCACACTCTAAGGGCCTGTAAACTTCACCTTAAAATCAATTTAGTTAGTTCAGTTCATCTTTATTTCAATTCAGTTCCATTATTAGGAGGTTTTATTAGGTTTCTTTGTGTGTCGATGTAAATATGTCATTTTTCTTTCTAATTGGGTTTAGTAAGTCTTTTAATTATTTTTCTTTTTCTTTCGAGTCTAGTTTTTCTTTTTGTAAATTTATTAGAGACTTTAGTATTTTTTACACTCTTATTTTAATGTTGTTTTATCTAATATTTTTTGAGATGCATGCAGATGTGTTTGACAAATTATTAAGGGCATTGATGAGCTATTCTTGGGAGGAGCCCAAAAACCTTGTATTTCTTAAAGTTTCTTTTTTTTTAGTTTGGTATTGTGAACAGACAGTAGCAGCTCTTGGTCTTGAGGATATTTCTTTACGTCAACAGTTCGAAGCTTCTGGCCCCACCACTTCCTCTGCTGATGTCTCTCTGAAGCTCGTTCTGAGTGAGCTTTTCTTATCTCTTCTCTTTGTCTTATGGTTTTAACACATTGAGGACACTGTGTTTTATTTAGTTTGGAGGAGGGATACTTATCTTTATTTTCTTTCTTAGTGTAGCCTCCATCCCATTCGGAGAAGTATAGCACTGTTGTCCAAAAAGTATAATTTACCTGCACATCTAGTATTTCCTTAGCTTGCAACACTACCTTTTCCTTAAAACTGCCTACCATAGGGGGAAAATGTTGCTTGATAGCCCACGAGCAATTCCTCTCTTGGGAGCCTTATGCCCATGCATAAGGACTACGAGTGGGAAGTATAGTCGGTACGTGATAACGTGTTACAGACGAGTACACGAATCCCCAAGATAGGTTTCGGGCCATAAAGACCTGTTACAATCCTTCTTGTGGCCTCTTCTGGAGAAAGGGAAAGTAGGGTTTCTCGAGAATTGCTAAAACCTTGTTATCATCTCTCTTAAGGCCTTTTGACCCCAAATAACTTGGTCTTGGGTCATATTTTTACCACGCATGAACCCCATAGAGTTTTTGGCAATTGTTTCTTCGGGACCCCGAGACCCCAAAAAACAATGAATACTAACTTTTAATTGAGACCTCGGGAGGGGCTACATCGGCGGGCAACGTCGTTTTTTGGCCCTATTTTTTTACCACGTTCTATGGACCACCACTAGGCTACACAAGACCTGTTTCAGCCCCTAAAGACCCGTTTAGTCACACTTATTGCCTCCTAGGGAGAAGGGAAAAAAATAGGCTCTTCCATAAATCGTCTAAATCGCTGTTATCATCACTCTTACAGCCTTTTGACCGCAAATCTCTTGGTCTGGGATCATTTTTGACCCGGGCACTGCAGACATTCTTGGCAATTTTTTCAGGACCTCGGAACCCTAAAAAACTGTGGATAATAACCTTTAATTGAGGCCTCCGGGGGGCTGCAGCGGCCACCGTCGTTTTTTTTGCCTTGTTTTTTTACCACGTTCTGTGAACCAGTACAAGACTACCCATGATTCGTTTCAGTTCCAAAAGACATATTCTTATACTTCTTCTAGAGAAGGGAAAAATAAGCTCTTTCGAAAACTGTCTAAAACCTTATTACCATCTTTTATAAGGCATTTTCAACCCAAATCTCTTGGTTTGGGTCCATATTTCGACCATACAGGCATCGTGGAAAATATTTGGCAATTTCTTTTTTGGGATCCCGGAACCCCAAAAAATAATGGATAATAACCTTTGTTTGAGGTCTCTTGAGGAGCTATGACGGGCACCGTCATTTTTTTGCCCTATTTTTTTTTACCATGTTTGATGGACATCCATAAAACTACCCACGACCTATTTCAGCCCCTAAAGACTTGTTATGATCCCTTTTATGGCATCTTCCAAAGAAGAGAAGAACAGGCTTTTCTGAGAAACGAACCATTTAAAATGTTGTTATTATCTTTCTTAAGGCCGTTTCACCCCAATCTCTTGGTCTAGGATCATATTTTGACCATACAGGCATTGTGGAATTTTTTTCCAACTACTTTTCAAGACCTTGGAATCCCAAAAACCAATGGATAATAACCTTTGACTGAGGCCTCCGAAGGGGCTACAATGGATACCGTCATTTTTTGGCCATGTTTTTGTACCACATGCTATGGACCACCAAAGGACTCTCCACATTTGATTTCGGCCCTTAAAAGACCTATTATGATCCCTCTTATGACCTCTTTCGGAGAAAGGAAAAACAGTACAAGATTTTCCGAGAATCGTCTAAAACCTTGTTGTCATCTTTTAGGGCCTGTTTACTTCAGCTGAAAACAGCTGAACTGAACTGATTGGAGTTGAGCTGAACTGAACTGAACTGAAAGTTTCTATTATGGATTAATGATTTTTAATTATAGGTTATTGATTTTTAACTATTGATTATTGATTATTTATTTTTAATTATTGACTATTGGTTTATTATTATGATTATTGATTTTCTTACTATGATTTTTATGGATTGACTATGACTATTAATTTTTAACTACGGATTATTAATGTTTTTTAACTATGGAGTGATAATTTTGATATTACACTACTAATAATTTTTAAACAAAAAAAAATGTTATTGATAGTTTATATTTTATTAAAAAAACCAGTAATACATCTTCATATTTTTTGTGAATGGTAATCCACTTATGTGGTATAATAATATTTAACAACAACAACAACAACAACAGTAATAATAATATGAACAAATAATATTAGGAACAAATTAATTAGCAAAAATAATAATTAGCAAAATAAAAGAACAGCTGAACTGAACGGAACCGAACTGATTTTAAGTTGAAGTCAACAGGCCCTTAAGGCGTTTTTCACCCCAAATCTCTCGGTCAAGGATCATATTTTAATCATACGGTACCCCCTGAGGATTTTCGGTACTTTTTCGGGACCCTGAATCCCCAAAAAACAATGGTTAATAACCTTTAATTTAGGCCTCCGGTGGAGCTGAAGCAGGCGCCGCTGTTTTTTCTCCATTATTACGTGCTATGGACCACCATAGGATCACCCATAACCCGTTTAAGCCCCTAAAGACCTGATATGATCCTTCTTATGGCAACTTCCGGAAAAGGGAAAAACAAGCTTTAATTTTCCGAGAACTGTCTAAAGCGTTGTTCTCATATCTCTTAAGGCCTTTTCACCCCAAATCTCTTGGTATGGGGACATATTTCGACCATATGGACACCTTGCAAAGTGTTTGGCAATTTGTTTTCAAGACCTCGGAATCCCAAAAAACGATGGATAACAGTCTTTGATTGAGACCTCCGGACACTACAAGAAAAAAGCCGATTTGCGACGTACCTTTTGCAACGGACATTAAAATTCGTCGAAATGTCAAAATTTGCAACGAATTTTAATTCCATTGAAAATTTGCGACAAATTATAAACGTTTCCAACGGAAGTTTGAGAAATTTTGAATTAAAAAGAAACGGAGTAATAAGAGATAAGAAACTAAGCATTATAAAGCATATCATCATTATTAATCAAAGCACTACTACTCTTATAGGGATAAATTAGGAATAATAGGGTTTCAATAATGGTGCCACTGTGAAAAAAATTGTCCACAAGCTTTGGGATCTGATATATGAAATTATTCCCATTGGATTCGTGTATCCAATTGGCCATCTACTAAATAATTGGCCTAATATCTATCCTTAATTTTTCCAAACTTGTATCAACAACTATGATTATTACATGTTTTTTTTCTTTGTTTTCTTGACTCTTGAGCACCTATATATTGCGTGTTTATTATGAGTAACATAGGTAAATACAATATAGTAATGTTATACATTGGTGAATTCAATTATGCAATTTCAAATAATTATTATGTCCAAGTTGAATTTTTATGCTCTCTCCAATCTCCATATATATTCATGTGTAAAGCTCATGTTTGGCATGAAAATGTTAAGTGATCTTTTGGTTAAATTATCTTAAATTAAATTTTGTACACAACTAAATGTGTTCTCACTATATTGTATAAACTCTGTTTGGTTGTCATTTGTCAATTCAGAAGATGTTTACAAACCATGAGAATTTCTAATAATCATCAATAATGGCTTGAGGTACATAGTGAATAATAGAATTCCCACATTATGTGTAGACTTTATAATTAATCTTCTCCAATATGTCAATGTTAAGGCAATCAAACAATCAACGAACTAAACGACACCTTAGAGATTGTAATTTTATAATCATGTAGAGATCCAACATGCACCGGACACTGGCGTATTCAATCTTACGTTAAAGTACAGAATACTCATTCCTAGCTGGAGTAAGAGATCTTAGTTATTATACAGGAGATCCTGGGATCAATTTTCATCGCTTGGTCGTGTAATGGTTCCTGAAAAAACAAACAAAAAAATCCATTCCTAGTTCATAATTAACAAAGTACATTCGAATAGTAATTATTTAACTTCCCACCAAACTAAGAAACAATAATCCATTCGTTCAAACTCTTTCACAAATTCGATCGCAAGGTCGTAACCTATATTGTATCTAATACAATTTAGATTCTCTTCTGGAGTTCATTTCCGTTTGGAACTTTTTATTTGACGGGAAATTAAGCTATTTTGAGGGATCTTGATTTGGTGGACGTTTAAAAATATATCCACCAAGGTCAAACATGGTGAAACCAATAAAAATGCGCCATCTATTAATTAAAAATATTTAATTTTCCTTTTTTTAATACAATATGTAAATTTTGTATAGGTAAAATTAAATATACTTTAGCGATAAAATTTTAATACAACAGTAAAAGTATATATTGTGATGCAGTATACGGGATATTATACATAACGATATTATACAATACTTTAAAATTACATAAAACAAATTATACTACTTAAATTACATAATTAACATGTAAATACATATTAAAAATACATAATTTAAATTACATAAAACAAATTATACTACTTAAAATACAATATATAACTTAATATGTGTCATGTTCCCATTAGTTTGACCATGTGTTGACTATGGTGGACAAAATTTTAATTGTCCACCATAGAATTACTATATTTTGAGGCAATTTTGTTACTTAAATGTAGCATACAATCACACTGTCATGTTATACGTGATAAGTCCAAGCATTTCAAGATAGAATCATTTTATATGTCACTTATTTTCGTTGGTTGAACTCATTATTTTGTTATAACCTGAAGTAGGGTGCAATAGACGATTGATATCCAACGCCAAATTGAATCGATGTCATCTTCATTCAATTGCAACTATGGTACTTTACTGTACTTTCAGTCTCTTGCTTCATAAACCAGCCAATGATACATTTGAGCATATTAATGCTCTTTTAGTACTCACATTTTCATCAATTAAGACAATAAATTTATCTTCTTTAATTATAACCTTAGTTTTCAACGTGAACTGCTGCAATTCTCTCCCCTATTTCAAATCCACTCCATTGCATCAACATGTGAAGATGCATGAAAGGTAAAATACCGGCTTTTTTGAAATCTTGTCAATAATAGATTAGGTATTAAAATTAATTTTGTTACAATTCAAAGTAAAGAGATGCATATAGATAACCTCATTTTAAAATTTGTAGAATTTGTACTCCGATCTCGTGTAATAAGATTTTTGTAAGGACCAACAACCTAACAATTGTAACAAACTTTAAAATTGTTATTGCAAATTTATTTCAATCAAAAAAATTCTTATTCTTCCTTTTGCGAATGAACTATTAATCATACTTCTTAACCGATCCTCGTACAGTCTTACGAGATATATATTTTCTTAGGAGTAGAGTTAATTTGTCACATTCATTTATTTACGAGTGTAATTTACCCAAATGTCTTCAAATTAGCTCAGAAAACACTTATATGATACTCTTAACCTATCCAAAAACTTCCAAGCTATTATATATGCAGATTTACATACAATCAATCACAATTGCTAAAAAGGCACATCATAAAATTATAGTTATAAATAAAAAAAAAAAAAGAAAAGCAGAAAAATAAAAATAAAAGCAAGGAACCAAAAAAAGCATCCTATTATTCAAATATGGGGTCCATACAAATATTGTCTGATCTTCCCTTTCTCAAATCTTAAGATGTGACCTCCATCATCTTCTTACCTCTACCCTCATTCACCATTTTTTGTCTCCTCAAAATCTTTCCTTTTACTTCCTATTGTTTTCTTCCCCAATATACAAAATATATTCAATAAATAAACAAATAATAAAAAATTAAATCCCTAGTTGTATAATCATGTCAAACACCATAGCGAATATTAATATTTCGTCAGGTCAAGATGTCAATAACCAACACCAACACCAACACCAACACCAACACCAGCTCGCGACTACTGATAACCATCAGCAGCCGCGAGCAAGTCCTACCTTAAGTCGGTATGAGTCGCAAAAGCGACGCGACTGGAACACGTTTGGACAATACCTAAGAAACATGAGACCACCCGTGGCAGTGTCACAGTGTTCATACCATCATGTGTTAGATTTTTTAAGGTATCTTGATCAGTTTGGAAAAACTAAGGTACACTTACATGGGTGTACTTTCTTCGGGCAGCCTGACCCTCCTGCCCCATGTAGCTGCCCTCTCCGACAAGCTTGGGGCAGCCTCGATGCGTTGATCGGACGGTTGAGGGCTGCTTATGAGGAGCATGGTGGGTCCCCTGAGTCTAACCCTTTTGGAAATGGCACTATTCGGGTTTTTTTAAGGGAGGTTAAGGATTGTCAAGCTAAAGCTAGAGGTATTCCTTACAAAAAGAAAAAGAAGAAGAAGAAAGTAATAAATACTACTATTCAAGGATCTTCTTCATCACATCGTACTAATAATCGTCTGTTTTGATCAGGTAATTTGTTTGTTAGTTTGATGGATATAAGCTTAATTAAAATTATATACAAACACGCAACCCCCTTTAAATTTTATGTTATAATTGAAGTTTACTCAAATTTTGTATTCATGTACGCGTTTTTTTCACCTTAAAACAAGTTTCGATCAATTCCAAACCTTATATTAGTAAGATAAGTTTTTTTCACCTAATTATATTAGTAAGATAAGTTTCAAGAGTCTCAAAAGTAACAATAATAGATCGGACTCTAACAATTTCAAATAAGTCATGTCAGGGTTTCACTAAGCTGAAGAGGAAGCATTAATCCGATCCTTTTATAACAAGATTATATATAGGTAAGCATAGCGATAAATCATTAAACATTAATGTTCAATATGAACTTAAACTAATTAATATAGTTAATAAAATAGAAAATTATTCTTAAGGAAAAATATGAGGGTTAAGAGTATACACACAAAACCCTAAACATCACAGACTAATGCATAGTCTAAACATCACAGACGAACGAATGCATACACACAAAATTAAACCCTCTATCATTTCTGAGTAATATTATATTTACTGTACATAAATAATAGACTTATTAAAAGGGGTGTCCAAATAAAATATTATCACTAGATTCCCATCATTAGATGATCTCTTGGAGAAATATTAACATTATAAGCAAGCGCTTCTCTCTCTTATCATGCACAAATAACTGTTTGTTAAAGTCTTTTTGTTAATTGTACGTTTTGCATGTGAATACATAGTCTAATTGTTTCACATTTTTAATATAGCCATATAGGAGTTTTTTTTTTTTTTTTTTTTTCACTCCGTCGCTAGAGGGTTATTTATTTATTTATCTATTTAATTTTTTTATTTTTTTTTTTTTTTTATTTTTAAGCAAAGTATGCTAACATAAACAAATTAAAGAGTATTTAGATCAGAATAGTTAAATATAATGTGATTAGTGCATTTATTATTGATGTATATCAGTGTGTCTGTGACATGAGATGAGGAGTGAGGGATCTATATGACATATTTTTTGGATTTATAATAAGGAGTATCTTGAATTGTTGAGAGAGATCTGCTTGAGAGCTGAATTGCACTATGAAACCCTACGCTACACATTTACTTTGGGAGGCTGTGTAATGAATGATGAGTAGCTCATAGTGCACCTCAATAGCACACATGATTTTTTGTATTTATATTATATACTCTATAATATCTTCTTATATAATTAGCAACATTCTAATAGTAAGTATCATTATTTGAAATAAATGACAAGATATATATATAATATATATATTATCTATAGTTACCGTTTTACTCAAATAAGAACTATATCTAAATATAAATATATGAAAATAAGTGTTTACCATTTAAAAGTTGATGCTACCATATAAATAAATTGAGTTACTTATTTTGGCAATCAAAATGTTAGCAGAGTCAAGAAAATACACCCACACTTGTTTTCTCTCTCGGGTAGTCACATAACCACACGCCATTACTTACTTATTAGGCTATGTGCGTGGAACATGTATGGCTGAAATAGATGATGCCGATTAGGTAGCTGAAACAAACAAGCTATGTTGGAACTCGAGCTGGAGATGCTAAGGTAGTTGAAAACACCATAACTAATTATAAGGTTCTGGAATTTTAGCATCTTAATTGAGTTGCTACTTTTAATAGCAACTCAATATAGTCACTTGAATTTAATTTATTTTGCTATTGACTCCGAATACAACTATTATTTTATTGACTTAAATGTTTAGCACCCACTCTCATTTAAGGTGACTGAAATTAGTTGTCAAACAATACACCTAGATAAACTGATAAGGAAGCTGAAACTTCATTTCTCCAACTTAAATGATTTGCTACTTTTGATAGCAACTCAACTTCAGTCAATTTTCAAACTTAATTTTATTTAACCTCATATTCCAAGCACAACTTTTTGTTTTAGGTGATTTAAATATTTAACACCTACTCATTCAAGATCACTGTAATGGGTTAAAAAAAGTGAGTGAGGTGGCCTCTAAAGAAAGGGCACTAATAAGAATAGGTGGATTTCATGGTGGGATTTTGGGACACATGTCGTTTTGCTTTTTGTCCTAATTTACTCCTTAATTAACCACCCATAATGGTAATTGATGATCATCTATCTTGCAACTTGTTATTAGAAGATAATATGTGTATAATTATTATAGATCAAAGAGACAGAAATTGGAATGTTTGTGAGAAAAATTACTTCCTCATCTCTAGCTAGCACAATTTAACCTACATATTAGACTACTGTGTACTACATTGCATAGGCTTGTAGCTTGCAAAGTTGTAATGAACACAGCTATGTAGTTGCTCTATCAATTCTAATATTCTATCATCAATTGTTGTAATTTATAGGTTATTTTATTAATATATGAATTTTTTTATTTGTTAAAGTTCTATTATTATCCTTATTAAAGTATTGTTTCAATGGAGTATCTTGGTTTGATATTTTGTTTGGAAATGGTATGGTTCAAATGTGTTTAGTTATCTTTAATCTAAATCTCAAATTAAATTAAATAATTATAGTAAATTCACAGAATTGAAAACCTCAATGTTTTCAACATTAAATGAGAATGAGGTTATCTCAATTATATTGTACATGAAGTATGTCCCCTCCAAATCATTTTGATATAAGATAAAATTGTCAAGCATAATCTTAATCCTCAACTATTGTCATTCCACTATTATAGTCTCAATTTCTTAGTAGGTAATATTTTTATAATAATCTCAACTATGATAATTGTCACCCTAATAACTAATACTCAACTCTTACTCCTACCTACTAAGTAAATAACCGAGACTGAGGGGGTCGCTTAATTTGAATCAGTTCTTTCATATCATTTCAACAGATTTTAGAATTAATTCTACTATTTTTCTTTTATAAATCGATCTCTATCACCAAAAATAGCAGCCTCAGAGTGAATCGACCCTACATCAAACTCTCAAACTTCATATTTATAGGATGCAAAATTACTATACACCTTCCTCGATCTTTACCAATTTTCTTTCATTTCACAACCCCTCAATCCATTCATTCGCTTCGAAAAGTTCTCCTTTTCACCCTTGATGTTTTTGCTTGCTTGTGCCTTCAATGGCAAGTTAGTGTTATCGGTCAATCCACTGTTTGGCATTGATATTTACTCCTCTTCCTACAGCTACTAATTCTTATGTTTCTCTCCTTTAGGTGTAACTCTATTAATTACTCTGGTTAATTTGTTTAATTAATGGGACTATCATGTTCTTGGAGATATTTCTCTCATCATTGGATCACACGTAAGGGAAGTACAGTACAATTATGTTTGGATTTTGTAATGTGGTAGTTGTTTGCAACAAAATGAAAAGTATGTTGGGTTTTTTCAAACAATGTTGTTTTAAAAAGTGTTGTTTCTCACAAAGTCATTTTTGAAAAGAAATTTTACATTTATAGTTTATCTACTAAAAATGACATCATTTTCAAAATTGAGCTTGTTGAATGTAAAAAAATAGGTAAACTACAAAACATAGAGACTATTAAGAACAATCACTAGTAGCAATTAATCTATCTTGTGCAATAGTTGTATGATAGTTGGCTGGGTCTTACGCCTATTCTTTTGGACTGGAAATTTTGGCATTTTATTCGCTTCAACTGAAATCAGCTAATCCAACTGCAGTTCAGTTAGCACACTCATCACTAATTAAAGGCCTATTTGCTGCTTCAAATGAAACACAGTTGAAAGAACTTAACTAACTGATTGGAGCTGCAGAACTGAACGAAAGTTTTTAATATTGAGAGGTAATGACATAGCAAAATAAGAGAGGATCCGAACTAAGAATTGAACTCAGGCTGAGTGAGCTGAACGAACGGATTTAAAGCTGAAGTAAACAAGCCCTTTTATACTCATTAAGTTCATTTCAAACCACTTCAATTCAGTTCAACGCCTATCAATTAAGTTCCTTTCAGTTCAGTTCGGTTTTTAATTTAATTCGATCAGTTCAATTTAGTCAGCTACGTGTCAGTCCTAAAGAGTATGAACTATATTAAAGGACCAACCATTGGGTAGATATTGGTGGTCGATGTTCTGAATGTTTTCTTTCAGTGTTCATAAGCGGAAACAACATGATTTTTCAAGAGATTATTGTTTGTTATTGGCACATTATTGTATTGTAGAAGATGGTGGCATGTTTGGGACACTGAGATTTGAAATGACTAATAAAAACTCATTATTTACCAAACATATGAATATCATTTTACCGCGTGTCTGAACTGTGTGCCTAAAGCTCAATGACAAACAACTTGAGACACAAGTGATACTGAGTTACGACCACCATTGCTGTAACAAAACACAGTAATATGGGAGTATAAAGGAGAACCTGTAATGAGCCTTTTGTCTCAATTCTATCTAATTTAAAATGGATGTGTTAGGAGAGTTACGAATTTTCTACAGAAATATGTAATCATCACTAAAACATAGTTATGGATGAGACGTTACGATGTTAAAATAAACATGGTACAGCCGAGACAACACCCCTACATGCATGAATTTGTGACGCAAAAGATAAAGTACTCTAGCTCAGATTTGACATGGGGTGTATAGAAACACCAACATTAGAAAAACTTACTCTATATTTTTTTTTTTTAAAATAATAGAAGAAACAACGTCACTCTAAATAAACTATGGTTGACATCTTACCGAAAATTCTCTGATGAAACTCCAAGAAAATAGATTATTGAAGCATTTTAAGCCTTGCCTATAATGATCGAAAACAAATGCAAGACAAAATATTTTCAACATATATCCGTCCCCCCCTTTTAGGAGCACAATATCTAGAGTTCCCCACGATCTTTTGTTAGTTGCTTAATTAGGTTTGACACTATTCACAGTATAATTTTGACTCACTTTGGTGATAAATGCGTAACGAAAAACATAGACTATGGGATGTTTGGTCCATCTCAATGTAAAATTTCCAAAAATTTAATTATTATAACTTTTAATTACCAAACTCAAAGATATTAATTTTATAAATTACGTCTTAGAAGATGTGAAAAAGTGAATGTAGCAAGTAAAAACAGACCGAGAGAGTAATATTTCATCGATAATCGATACTTTAACAATTGATTTCATTTCCCCAATGACATGTTATGTATTCTTTCCCTACACCCTTCTTTAAAAAGTTTTTCTAGCTCAAACAATTTTATCTCACAAAAAATTCTAAGCATAACAATATTAAAGAAATGGAGTACATCACTTCGTTAACGATAAACCATAGTGTCATACTCAAAGCTGGTAAATAAATATGCTATGTTTCACGCTAGTTTTTTGAAGGATTTTTTTTTTTGTTTGACATTGAACATGTTTAATTTGCAACAAACAATAAACATTAAGTAAACAAAAACCATAAACAATCTTTCTTTTTTTTTTTTTTATCAAAGAGAAATGAAATTATTGAAACATTCTTCGTAGCTAATCACCTAATTAAAAAAG
>PYUH01000040.1:2645648-2669157 GCA_016808085.1 Suaeda aralocaspica | reverse complement strand
TTTTTTTTTTTTTTTTTTTTTAATTAGTGATATTAGCTACGAAGAATGTTTCAATAATTTCATTTTTTTTTGATAAAAAAAAAAAAAAAGAAAGATTGTTTATGGTTTTTGTTCTTAATTAATTGTTTATTGGTTGCAAATTAAACATTGTTCAATGTCAAACAAAAAAAAAAATCCTTCAAAAAACTAGCGTGAAACATAGCATATTTATTTACCAGCTTTGAGTATGACACTATGGTTTATCGTTTAACGAAGTGATGTACTCCATTTCTTTAATATTGGTTATGCTTAGAATTTTTTGTGAGATAAAATTGTTTGAGCTAGAAAAACTTTTTTTAAAGAAGGGTGTAGGGAAAGAATACATAACATGTCATTGGGGAAATGAAATCAATTGTTAAAGATAGTTATCGATGAAAATATTACTCTCTCGGTCTTGTTTTACTTGCTACATTCACTTTTTCACATCTTCTAAGACGTAATTTATAAAATTAATATCTTGAGTTTGGTAAATTAAAAAGTTATAATAATTAAATTTTTGGAAATTTTACATTGAGATGGACCAAACATCCCATAGTCTATGTTTTTCGTTACGCATTTATCACCAAAGTGAGTCAAAATTATACTGTGAATAGTGTCAAAAACCCTAATATATAGCAACTAACAAAAGATCGATTGGGGGAATACTACACTTAGATATATGACTGCATACCTAAAAAAGCGAAGGAGGGATCGAGATAATATGTTGAAAATATTTAATTCTAAGCATGTAGTGTTTTTCGATCAATTATAGAGCAAAGGCTTAAAAATGCTTCACATAATCTATTTTCTTGGATGTTATCAAGAGAATTTTCGGTAAAGATGTCAACCATAGTTTATTTAGAGTGACGTTAGTTTCTTCATATTTATTTTAAAAAAAAAAAATATAGAGTAAGTTTTTCTAATGTTGTGTTTCTATACTATACCCCATGTCTAAATCTGAGCTAGAGTACATTTATCATTTATGCGTCACAAAATATTGCATGTAGGGGTGTTAGATGCTAGGACATGTACCATGTTTAATTTAACATCGTAACAAAGTCTAAATAACATCATAACAATGTTTTAGTGATGATTACATATTTACTGTAGAAAATTCGTACTACTATACTAACACATACATATTTATAAATAGATAGAATTGAGACAAAAGGCTCAAATTAAAAGATTCTCCTTTATACTCCATATTACTGTGTTTTGTTACAGCAATGGTGGTCAGTAACTCAGTATACTTGTGTCTCAAGTTGTTTGTCATTGAGACATGTTAGGACACAGTTCAGACACAAGAGGTAAAATAAAAATGATTCATATGTTTGGTAAATAATGAAAGTTTTATTAGTCATTATAAAATCAATAGGTCAAAACATGCACCAATCTTCTACAATACAATAATTTGCCAATAAAACAAAACAATAATCTCTTGAAAAATCATGTTGTTACAATATAGAAACTAGAAAGAAAAAATTCGACCGACACCAAATAACTAAACAATGGTTGGTCTTTAATATAAGTTCATACTCTTTAGGACTGACACGTAGCTGAACTAAATTGAACTGATCGAATTAAATTAAACCGAACTGAACTGAAAGGAACTTAATTGATGTGACTTGAACTGAATTGAAGTGGTTTGAAATGAACTTAATGAAGTAATAAGGGCTTGTTTACTTCAGCTTTAAATCCGTTCAGTTCAGCTCAGCTCAGCCTAGTTCAATTCAGTTCAGTTCGGATCCTCTCTTATTTTGCTATTCATTAATCCTTCATAAAAAACTTTCAGTTCAGCTCAGCTCCAATCAGTTCAGTTAAGTTCATTTCAACTGTTTCAGTTGAAGCAAATAGGCCTTAATTATAGTGGAGATGTGCTGAACTGAACTGCATTGGATATAGCTGAGTTGAGCTGAACTAAAATGCCAAAAATTCCAGTCCAAAAGAATAGGGCGTAAGACCAGCCAACTATCAACATATTGCACAAGTAATTAATTGCTACTAGTGATTGTTCTTAATTAGTCTAAATGTTTTGTAGTTTACCTATTTTTATTACTAATTCAAGCTCAATTTGAAAATTATAGTCATTTTTTAGTAGATAAATATAAAAATGTAAAATTTCTTTTCAAAAAATGACTTTGTGAGAAACAACACTTTTTAAAACAACATGTTTGAAAACCCCACATACTTTTCATTTTGTTAGCAAACAAACTACCACATTACAAAAATCCAAACATAATTGACTACGTTACTTTCCCTTACGTGTTGATCCAATGATGAGAAATATCTCCAAGAACATAGATAGTCCCATTAAATTAACAAATTAACCAAGTAATTAATAGAGTTACACCTAAAGGAGAGAAACATAAGAATTAGTAGCTGTAGGAAGAGGATAAATATCAATGCCAAACAGTGGATTGACCGATAACACTAACTTGCCATTGAAGAACAAAGCAAGCAAAAACATCAAGGGTGAAAAGGAGAACTTTTTCGAAGCGAATGAATGGATTGAGGGTTTGTGAAAGAAAAATTGGTAAAGATCGAGAAGGTGTATAGTAATTATGCATCCCTATAAAATTGAGAGTTTGATGTTAGGGTTCGATTCACTCTGAGGCTGCTATTTTTGGTGATAGAGATCGATTTATAAAAGAAAAATAGTAGAATTAATTCTAAAATCTCTTGAAATTATGAAAGAAACTGATTCAATTAAGCGACCCCTCAGTCTCGGTTATGTACCTTGTTAGTAGGTAGGAGTAAGAGTTGAGTATTTAGTTTAGGGTGACAATTATCATAGTTGAGATTATTATAAAAATATTACCTACTTAAGAATTTGAGACTACTAATAGTGGAATGACAATAGTTGAGGATTAAGATTATGCTTGACAATTTTATCTTATATCAAAATGATTGGAGTGGGACATACTTCATGTACATATATAATTGAGATAACCTCATCTCTATTTAATGTTGAAAACAGTAGAGGTTTTCAATTCGTGAATTGTACTATAATTATTTAATTTAATTTGAGAATTGTAAAAGATAAACTAAACACATTTGAACCCATATCCATTTTCCAAACAAAATATCACACAAGATACTCCAATTTGAAACAATTACTTTAATAAGGATAATATAATAGAACTTATACAAATAAATATTATAATTCATTATCTTTAATAAAATAATCCTTATAATTAATCAACAATTGATGATAAGAATATTAGAATTGATAGAGCAACTACATAGCTGTGTTCATTACAACTTTGCAAGCTACAAGCCTATGCAATGTAGTACACTAGTAGTCTAATATGTAGGTTAAATTGTGCTAGCTAGAGATGAGAAAGTAATTTTTCTCACACACATTCCAATTTCATGTCTCTTTGATCTATAATAATTATACACATTCATTATCTTCTAATAACAAGTTGCAAGAATAGATGATCATCAATTACCATTATGGGTATTAATTAAGGAGTAAATTAGGACAAAAAGGACAAACGAACATGTAGTCCCAAAATCCCACCATGAAATCCACCTATTCTTATTAGTGCCTTTTCTTTAGATGGCCACACTCACTCACTTTTTTATAACCCATTACAGTGATCTTGAATGAGTAGGTGTTAAATATTTAAATCACCTAAAACAAATAGTTGTGCTTGGAATATGAGGTAAAATAAAATTTAAGTTTGAAAATTGACTGAAGTTGAGTTGCTATCAAAAGTAGCAACTCATTTAAGTTGGAGAAATTTTCAGCTTCCTTATCAGTTTATCTAGGTATTGTTTGACAACTAATTTCAGTCACCTTAAATGAGTAGGTGCTAAACATTTAAGTCATCTAAAATAAATAGTTGTATTCGGAGTACAAGCTAAATTAAAATTCAAGCTGACTATAATTGAGTTGCTATTAAAAGTAGCAACTCAATTAAGATGCTAAAATTTCCAGATACCTTATTAATTAGTATAGGTTGTTTTCAACTACCTTAGCATCTCCAGCTCGAGTTCCCAAACATAGCTTGTTTGTTTCAGCTACCTAATCGGCATCATCTCTATTTCAGCTCATACATGTTCCCACGCACATAGCCTAATAAGTAAGTAATGGCGTGGTTATGTGACTACCCGAGAGAAAACAAAGTGTGGGTGTATTTTCTTGCACTCGTAACATTTATTGACCAAAATAAGTAACATCAATTATTTTATTAGGTAGCATCAACTTCTTAAATGAGTAACACTTATTTTTCATTATTTTATATTAGATTAAGTTACTTATTTGAGTAAAACCGGTAACTTATAGATAATATATATATATATATATATATATCTTGTCATTTTATCAAATAATGCATACTTACTATTAGAATGTTGCTAATTATATAAGAAGATATTATTAGAGTAATATAATATAAAATTCAGAAAAATCATGTTGCTATTGAGGTGCACTATTGAGCTACTCATCATTCATTACAGCCTCCCAAAGTAAATGTTAGCTAGGGTTTTCATAGTGCAATTCAGCTCTCAAGCATATCTCTCTCCAACAATTCAAGATACTCCTTATTAATAAATCCAAATAATAATGTCATAATGATCCCTCACTCCCTCATCATATGTCACAGACACACTGATATACATCATAATCAAATGCACTAATCACATTATATATACTATTCTGATCTAAATACTCTTTAATTTGTTCTATGTTAGCATACTTTGCTATAAAAATAAAAAAAAAAATAAAAAAATTTAAATAGATAAATAAATAAATAAACCCTCTAGCTACGGCTTTACTTTTGTAATGGCATGAAAACCGTGTTAGCCGCATGTATGTATGGGTTAAATGTTTTACGTGAAACATTGGAGCTGAGTCTCCAAAATTGTTAGAGTAATGCATCATGCATGTAGGATTATTTTGAAATCAAAGGTAGGCTGAGATCGGATGACTGTTCGACATTTCATTTGAGGATGTAACACACACAATTACTCTAGTATGTATGCCGTGTAACTTAGTCGTGTCTATTTAGGTTTAGAGAATGTAAGATATGCAACAACAACAGAAAAAAAAAAAANAAAAAAAAAAAAAAAAAAAAAAAAAAAAAAAAAAAAAAAAAAAACATTTATTTGAGGATAATGTATGGCTTGATTAATGTAAACCTTTGAGCTAAGGATAAGGAACGAAAATTTTCACATGTACTACACTGAGGAATCGAATTGGTAAAAGTCAAACTCATAATGAAACTTAAATATTGTACTCCCTAATATATAGCATTCTATTCAAGCAGCACAATACATTATTCAAGCATAACATAAACTACTATACGTGTATAAATTACGCTTTGGAGTCTTTGTTCCTGGAGCTCATAGTATATTACAAAATAACGTACATGTTTATGACATTGCTTCTTTGGCATGCATAGTGAAAACTGATGATCAACTCATATTATGGACTTTGTGGTTGCAGATATTGCTGTGTTATCTAGCTTCCATGACGAAAATCGAAAAGCACATAAAATGGTGTTAATTAAAATTAAATGAAATGATGATCTACATATATGATATGAGGTAAGTAGTAATAATAAGTGCATGAAGAATGATGGATATGATGGTTCTAGAGAAATGATCGATCAAGCATTCGAGCAAGCCCAGAAGCTACAAAGTTCAAAATATAATATAATGTATCGTATATTGTATTAATTGTAATACTGGTAGTGTACTTTTGTAATCTTTCGAAGAACTTAATTATACTTATGCTCGATACCAAATCACATTGTTTAATTATATAACGTCCACCAAAGCAAGATCCCCATATCATATCACTCAAATCCTTTGACAGAATAAAAATCCGTAGTTAAAGTAGTACAACTACATGTTAAGCATGAGTTACGTTGCCATTACTGTCTCAGATAGGGTTCATATTTGATCTATCCAAACAACTCCATTACTCCATGTCGTATTCAAACTTTTGCGGATGAATCTAGCTAGGTTCGACTCGATGTTGCGAATTGAGGGATCCATTTGATGATGATGACTTGTTTTCGATCTTCAAATCATCTCTTTTGATTTTAGTCTTATCTCAACTCCTAGAAATAGAATAGGGATGCCCAACTTTCGTTGCTCCAATACTATTGTACGTATATACTTACTTATTGGTTAGGAATGCTTTATTTTTAAAACAACCAAATCATAATTTGTCTATTCGATCATTCATCTATATGTTGATATATGAGCATTATATTATATCTTTAATTTCATTGCACTTATATAATTGTTTATATACCTTTAATAAAAAATATAGGAAACTCATATTTAGAGGGTGACTAATAATGTTTAGACATTCCGTGAGACATTGTATTATTATTACATTGTCATTAAAAACACACACCTATCCTGCACGTAGTGTATATTAAATTAAGTGACAATTTCTAAATTAGAGTTGTGCAATTTGGGTCAAAATTGTTAAATTTGGGTGGAACTAGGTGATTGTTGTTTGAATAAACTAATGTGAAGATAATCTGATAACTAAACAAGTAAATTGTATGGGTTCACTCATAATAAAATAACTATTAATAATAAATAATACCGGATTATAAATAACAAAAATATTTAATATAAATAAAATAATAATTATTATTAATATTAATATAATTTAATGAATTCAATCATTCTTATTGTTCAATTAATTGGGTATATAATGGAAATTGAATTGGTTTGCAAATGAAACCAACTAAAACTGAATTGGCTTGAGATGAAATCAACTGAAACTAAACTAAATTAAAATGGATGTAAAATCAATTGAAATTAATTGAAATAAACTGAACTAAACTGCTGGCGAATAACTAAAACGGAATTGTTAACCTCAATTGATCGGGCTATTCTAATAAACCCATTAATAACACGGCCAAAACATTACACCGAGTGTCGGAGTGTATATAAATCCTCATACTTTGGTATTCATTTCATAAATCAGATTAATAAAACACAAATACTACAACAACTAAAAAATTAAGAAAAAAGGGAAATTTTTGTCTGAAAACAACTTCACTTGTTAGAACAATTAGCAAAATTCTAATTTTTTTTAAATTTAAGAACTAAGGTAATTAAACTTCTGCATTTCCTTCAAACTACATATTAGCAAAATTCTAATTTTTTTATTGGATTATTATTATTATTATCAATAATTATTTTTGGGGATTATATGATGACTCAATGATCAAATGAATTTCATGGGTCTTTTTATTTTTATTTTATTTTATTTTTGTGTGTAAGAATTTAGTTGAAGTGTTGTGGGTAACGTATTCTTGTTCAATTTGCTTTAGTATTTANTTTTATTTTTTTTTGTTTTTTTTTTTTTTTTCTTTTTCATTTTGATGTTTATTTTGCAAGATTATTGATTGAAGAATTGTTGTGTTTATTGTTTCTAAATATGATGCTTAAACCTCTTTAAGTAAAATTTACCCATTTAAGTATTTAACCAAAACCCTTGTTTTACTTTTTTTTTTGTTTATAATGTTATAAATTATGACCCCTTTTTTTTTTTTTTTAATTACTCGTGTTATTATTATACTTAGAATATCTTAAATAATGATGTTATAAATTTTGTGCCATAACCCCTGAAATCTGTTGAACCAATGTTAGAATTTAAGTTGTTAACATTCATAATGTCGCAAAATTCTTGTTTTAATAAATTGATTGATATCATGAATGATTGTAATTGTGTNTTTAATTTTTTTTTTTTTTTTTTTTTTTGGATAGAATATAGTGTTCAATGTTCAAACGAATTTTCATGGGTTTTATTTTTATTTAATTTTAGTTTTTATTTGGTTGTTAATCTTTCAATAACACAATTGAAGAAATGTAGTAATTCTTGGTTTAAATTGTTTTACTGTTTGCTTAAGTTTCATTTTGATGTTAAATTTGCAAGATTATTGTTCAAGGAAATGATTTTGTGCTGAGGAATTTTTGCCCACGTAATTGCAAACCTTTNAAATTTTTTTTTTTTTTTTTTTTTTTTTTTTTTTTGTTCAATATATTTTGTAAATTGTGATCATTTCTAAATAATGCGTTAATATTGTACCAAAATCCCTGTTATTTGTTGAAATACAATTTAGATTTATGAGTTGTTGTAATGTTATTGCCTGAATTTTAACTATGTTTACTGTTTGGTTATCAATTTCGCCGGATTAAATAATGTGGGTATTATATATAGGTAATACTGTCATCCTTATTTTTGTTAGGATTGAGGAATTCTGTGTGTGTTGCTTACTTGGTTAAAAGGAAATCATGGATGATAGTCAAAGAAAACGTATCGAGACAGAATTGAGGGGTTCCGAAAGCAAAGATAGAATCAACAGCTTACCTGATGAAGTACTTGGTAGAATCCTATCATTTCTTCCTACAAAGTATGCTGTGGCTACTAGTGTTCTTTCTTCTAGGTGGAAGGACCTTTACAAACTTACTACTACCCTTGAATTCGATGAATCGACTCATTTGATTAAGTGTGAAGCCAATTTCAAAACAAGAGGCAGAAGGTGGAAAGGTGTTGATACCTTTAGAGGGTTTGTAAACAAGATCTTGCCTGAATACAAGTCAAACTTCAGCAAGTTTCGACTTATATGTGAGAAGCCTCTATACAATTTGGTTGAAGTCATGTCCGCATATGAGATTGCTGAATTTGAGTTATCAATTTTGGCCGATCAAATATCTTATACACTAAAGTTACATAAGTTGAAATGTGAGAATCTGGTGGTGTTGAAGTTGAATGGTCCAATGGATGTGGAAGTCCGAAAATCAGTAACATTTCCTGTTCTTAAAGTTCTGTTCTTGATAGAAGTTCAAATTCATGCATATGCTGAACCAAGTTCAGTTAATCAGGGACTTAATGAGATTTTGAAGGGTTGTCCATTGCTCCAAGAATTGATGATCGAAGGATGTGATTGGAATGCCGGTGAATTTCGTGATCTTGAATTCACTAATCCCTTGCTTAGAAGCTTAACATTTGCATCTGGTGTTATTGCACCTCTTGATCAACTTAATGGCTATACGGTTCATATGGATTTGCCAAATTTAGTTCATTTAGACTATCTTGAATGCCTAGCTGAAGAGTATATAATCAGTAATCTGAATTCTATTCGGGAGGCAAAAATAGATGCTCATTTTAACTCTGATCTATTTGAGGAGGAAGAACTTTCCAACACTATTCTTGATCTTATCGAAGGTGTGTGTTGTTGTCAAACCTTGCAGTTAGCCAGCCAATGCGTGGAGGTATATCTATTTTATTGCAGATCAGAACTTGATTTAAGTGACATTTGCATTGCTTATAAATAACTTTGATTGTTCTTGCTTGAAGGGTCTTACAAGTTGGAAGTTTGAACTGCCTACCTTTTGCAATCTGACTCGGTTACACCTTTCAATTGGCTCCAACGTTAGCTGGGATGAAGTGCTGTGGGACTTTTTAGATAGCTCTCCTTGTCTTGAATCTCTCACTCTGGAGCAGGTTAATGTTGTGCAATATTTTGATCCCTTAATCCTGACAGACCAAAAAAAAGACGTGTTTAGTTTTTCTGATTCAATTATTTAGCAAATTTTCTAATATTGACGCATTCTTATTTTACTGTTGGGTATGTAGGAAGATGAAAAAGATCGTCAGAGATGGCAATGGACTCTACCAAATGAAGTAGTGCCTTGTGTCAAATCTCATTTGAAGTTTATCAACATTATAGGCTTCAACGGAATCAAAGAAGAGATAAAAATGATCTTTTATTTTCTTAAAAATGCTAATGTTTTGGAGAAGATGGTAGTACACTGGGACAACAGCGAAAGAACAGAGACAGAAATGGAAGTATTGCAACTGCCAAAGTCCTCTAAATCCTGCGTGATTGCTTTCAATTGAAATGAACTAATTTCTCTGTTTGGATACTGGAACTTCTTGCCATGTTGATTGTCTAATTGGACGACTGTTACTGTCTATTCTGACGAAAGTAGTATGGTTTTTGGTACTGGATTTTGAGGCTCGTCTTTCCTTTACTTTTTTTCCTTTTGCTGCGGGATTGGATTTGCTAGATGCAAAGTGGTTGCATTGTTTTGTCGCAACTCACTAAATCGAGGCATAAACATAAAACATTGTAAAAACTTTCTATTATGATGTAACTGAGCCTAGAGCTGTACATGTTCTAGTGATAGTGTGATCTACGTATACTGATATTAGTGCAAGTACTACTGGTTTAATGTCTCAATATATGCAGTACTTGTGATGTTCTGTATAATGTTTTTTTCACTTTATTGACAGAGGTAATGTTCGATGCAGATGCAGATGCAGAGAATGAAAACCAATGTTGTATGTTTGCTAACATTGTAGATGACAAAGTTCGGTACTTATAGAACCAGGTTATGCCTTAAGCCCTTAACAATAACCGATGGCTCAGCCTGTCGGCTTAAAAGAGTTTTAGAAGATCTAGTTTATACATGATACATTTGTTTTGACATGTCTTAATTATTAGGTTTGTGCTTGAATTTATGGACTGTATTTATATAGTGTGCATTATCAATTGGTATTTCGCCTATTTGGTATTCATGTGGGTAGGAAATATGTATACTGTAGTTATTTGATGAAACTTTGATGGTGGTTTGAATGGTTTCTGATTACAAACATTTGCTCAGCCAGAAAAAAATTATATCATCTTTTTTCAAAAATTTTTGAGATTGCCTTTCAAAAATAAAATTAAGATTGAAAAATTTAAGAGATTCTGTCAAAAAAAAATTATAATGTAAGAATAAGAGGCTATCTATCCCAAATGCTTAATCATCAAAAGATAAATTGTTAATTAGTACTGCGATTTTTTTTCTTAATTATCATAATGGGAAAAAAAAAATTAAAAAAAACCTTAAATATTCTAGGCCTGGTAAAACTATGGAATAGTATGAGTTAGATTTTTTTGGTAGTTAAGACCTTTTATATGTTAGAACTTTTAAATTAAGATCATTTGTATGTTTTTTTATGAATAAAGATCTATAAATTAAAGTTTTAAAACTGACATTTTTAACTTGATTTCCGACAAAAAAGTCAAGATTTCGATGTTTGACCGGTCGTGTGTGGAACACTTCCTGAATACTTACCCCTTTTTCAATCTTACCTCACATTTACATCCTTTACCCGCCTTTTCATCAAATCTCTCCCCTGTTACAATTGTGCCATCTTCAATCTTCTTCATTCATTTCCCAACTGATTCTTTATGTAATTCAGGAATTGTTACAGGGCCTCAAATACATCCATCCAAAGAACCCAAATTAGGGGACAGTGCGGAACTTTTTTATCAAATGTAGACAACTAGCAAGTTTTCATATATCCCACATTTATATGCTCCCACATAGAGCAAAAGGTTAGCCTCCAAAGGTCAAAAATTCAGATTTTTTTTTTCTCAGGTGTTAAATTCTACCATCAATGAACGTAGAAAAACCCAACAAAAAAAAAAAACAAGTAAGATGCTAACAGATGGAAAGAAGGGGGACAAAGAGCAAACTAAGGGGCCGTTTGGTTGGGCAAGGAGAAAGGGAATGAGTTTAAGAATGGGAATGAAGGAGAATGGAACGGAAATACCTTAGATTTAGGTAGTTGTTTGTTTGTGAAAAAAGAAAGGAATGGAGGCATTATACAACCACCATACCCCAACCAATCAACCACCCAACACTAAACCCCATCTCCAAAAAGTCACCCACCTCACCACCTCTACTCCCTCAGCCTCGCTGGCACGTCGACACTCTCGCCGTGAAACCCCATCCTCAAAACCCTAACTCCTACCCCCGAAGCAAAAACAAGCCATCCCAATCCCAACCTCCTCTAACAACCCCGGAAACACCTCAACTACTAATAATGGAGTGTTTTTGGAGATAAGGGGGGTGTTTTCAAAGGTTATTGTTGGGAGGTGGCTAGGGTTTCTAGGGTAGGGGAGGGGCGGCAAGGTGATTCCCGCGAGGGCGAAGGGGAAGTGAAGGGGTGGCTGCAGTGGGGGAAGAGGCGGTTGGGGTGGCGGGGGAAAGTGGTGGGGTATATGAGTGTTTTGGTGGTGGAGGTTCAGGATGAATGGTGAGTGGGTATGGTGGTGTAGTGGTTGTGAAGGGAAAGGGAATGGAAAAGTGGGGTGGAGGTAGGGTTTCAATGTAGAGGAATTTGGGGAATGAGAATGGATAGAAAGCCTAAACAAACAGCACCAAAAGGATTCAACCCGCCGCTCAGTAGGAATTGTACTTCAAGGCGGCCCTCACGACGCATCCGGTGTGAGAGCTTAGCCTACGACACGTGCCCTTAGGGGCCGAAGCCCTTACTATAGGACGGAAATCGGACGGCGGACGCATGCGACGCTTCTGGCCCGGATTGTGACTTAGAGGCGTTCAGTCATAAACCAGCACATGGTAGCTTCGCACCACTGGCTTTTCAACCTAGCGTGATGACAATTTTTCTGAATCAACGGTTCCTCTCGTACTAGGTTGAATTACCATTGTGACACTGTCATCAGTAGGGAAAAACTAACTTGTCTCACGACGGTCTAAACCCAGCTCACGTTCCCTATTGGTGGATGAACAATCCAACACTTGGTGAATTCTACTTCACAATGATAGGAAGAGCCGACATCGAAGGATAAAAAACCCACTTCACTATGACCGCTTGGCTGCCACAAGCAAGTTATCCCTGTGGTAACTTTTCAGACACCTCTAGCTTCAAACTCCGAAGGTCTATAGGATCGTTAGGCCACTCTTTCACGGTTTGTATTCGTATTGAAAATCAGAATCAAACGAGCTTTTACCCTTCTGTTCCACACGAGAATGATGGGCTCATCTTAGGACACTTGTGTTATCTTTTAACAGATGTATCGCCCCAGCCAAACTCCCCACCTGACAATGTCCTCCACCCGAATTAGCCCACCGAAGCGGGCCTTAGGTCTAAAAAGAGGGGCACTGCCCAGCCTTCGATTCATGGAGTAAGTAAAATAACGTTAAAAGTAGTGGTATTTCACTTGCGCTGAAGCTCCCAATTATCCAGCACCTCTCAAGTCTGGAATCCCAAAAAACAGTGAATAATAGCCTTTGTTTCAGGGGCCGTCCCGGGACCGTCAATTTTTCACCCCGCTTTTTTTACCACGTGTTATGGACCACCACAGCACCCCCAACAATCGGTTTCATCCCCTAAACAATTTTATGATCCCTCTTATGGCCTCTTCCAGAGAGGGGAATAAACAGCCTCATAAGGAACCGTTTAACGCCTTGTTATAATCCCTCATATGACCTTTTCACCCCGAATCCTTTGGTCTAGGTTCCTATTTTTACCTTACAGGCACCCCGAAGATTTTTTAGCAGTTTTTTTCCCCGAATCCTGTAGTCTGGGTTCATTTTTACCATACGGGCACCCTGGAAATTTTTTAGCAGTTTTTTTTCCTAGGACCCCGAAACCTCAAAAAAAGTGAATAATAGCCTTTGGTTTGAGGCCTCTAGAGGGGTTCTCCAGGGCCCCGTCTTATTTTCCCCCTGTTTTTTTTACCACGTGCTATGTACCATCATAGAACTCCCTACGATCGATTTTGGTCCTCAAAGACCTCTAATGATCCCTGTTATGGGCTATTCCGCATATGGGAAAAACACGTCTCCCGAGAACTGTCTAAAACGTTGTTCTCCTCCCTCTTAAGGCCTTTTCAACCCAAATCTCTTGATCTAGGGTCATATAATGACCATAAGGGAATCCCTGAAAAATTTGGGCATTTTTTTCCTGGGACCCAAGAACCCCCAAAAATGGTGAATAATAGCCTTAGTTTCAAGCTTCCTGAGGGGCCGTCCCGGGAACCGTCACTTTTTTGCCCCTTTTTTTTTAGCACGTGCTATGGAGCACCATGCCCCCCCCCCCCCCCCCACACGATCGGTTTTGGTCCCTAAAGACCTCATATGATCCCTTTTATGGCTTCTTCCAGAGAGGGGGAAAGCAGCCTCATTTGGAACTGTCTTAAAACCTTGTTATAATCCCTCGTATGATCTTTTCACCTCGAATCCTTTGGTCAGGGTTCCTATTATTACCTTACAGGCACTCCGGTCAATTTGCGGGATTTATTTTTTCCGGGACCCCAGAACAAAAAAAACAGTGAATAATAACGTTTGTTTCAGGCTTCCTGAGGGGTTGTCCCAGGACTCGTCCCTTTTTCGCCCCGTTTTTTTTCCCAAGTGCTATGGACGACCACAGCACCCCCCACGATCGGTTTCAGCCCCTAAATACCTCTTATGGCATCATCCAAAGAGGGGAAATACAACCTTATATGGAATTGTCTAAAGCCTTCTTATAATAACTCATCAAATGACCTTTTCACTTCGAATCCTTTAGTGTGGGTTCCTATTTTTAACTTACGGGTACCCCGGTCAATTTCTGGGATTTTTTCCGGAACCCATGAACCCTAAAAAAAGTGAATAATAGCCTTTGTTTCAGGCCTCCGAAAGGGCTGTCCGAGGACCCGTCACTTTTCGCCCGGTTTTCTTACCACGTGCAATTGGTCACCACAGCACCCCCCACAATCGGTTTCGGCCTCTAAACACCTATTATAATCCCTTTTATGGCCTCTTCAAGAGTGGGGAAAAAACAGCCTTATAAGGAACCGTGTAAGGCTTTCTTATAATCCATTATATGACCTTTTCACCCTGAATCCTTTGGTTTGGTTTCCTATTTTTACCATACGGGCACCCCGGTCAATTTCCAAGATTTTTTTCCTGGACCCCGGAACCCAAAAAACAATGAATAATAGCCTTTAGATGGGCCGTCACGGGACCCATCAATTTTTGGCCCCTTTTTTTTACCACATGCTATGGACCACCACAGCAACCCCCACGATCAGTTTAAGCCCATAACACCTCTTATGATCTCTCTTATGGCCTCTTCAAGAAAGGGGAAAAAACAACCTCATATGGAACCATCTTAAAACATTCTTATAATCCCTCATAGGACCTTTCATCCCGAATCCTTTGGTTTGGGTTCCTATTTTTACCTTACGGGCACCACGGTCAATTTGCAGGATTTTTTTTCGAGACCCATGAACCCCAAAATACAGTGAATAATAGCCTTTGTTTCAGGCCTCTAGAGAGGCCATCCGAGGACCCGTCAGATTCTGACCCCATTTTTTTACCACGTGCAATGAACCAACACAGCACCCCCAAGATCGGTTTCGTCTTATAAACATCTATTATGATCCCTCTTATGGCCTGTTCCAGAGAGGGGAAAAAATAGCCGAATAAGGAATCGTGTAAGACCTTGTTATAATCACTCATATGACCTTTTCACCCCGAATCCTTTGGTCTGGGTTCCTATTTTTACCTTACGGGCACTCAGGTCAATTTCCGTGATTTTTTTTTCCGAAAACCCGGAACCCTAAAAAACAGTTAATAGGCTTTGTTTCAGGCCTCCGGAGGAGCCATCCACGGACGCATCACTTCTTTGCCTCGTTTTATTTCAACATGCAATGGACCACCACAACACCCCCCTCGATCGGTTTCGGCCTCTAAACACCTATTATGATCCCTCTTATGACCTCTTCTAGAGGGGGGAAAAACCAGCATCATAAGGAACCGTGTAAGGCTTTGTTACAATCCCTCATGTGACCTTTTCACTTCAAATCCTTTGGTCTGGTTTCCTATATTTACTATACGGAACCCCAAAATATAGTGAATAATAGCCTTTGTTTTAGGCTTCTTTTGGGGCCGTCCCGGGAGTCATCACTTTTCCGCCCCCTTTTTTTCCCACGTGCTATGGACCACCACAGCACCCTCACATTCGGTTTCGACCCCTAAACACCTCTTATGTTATGGCCTCTTCAAGAGAGGGGAAATACAACCTCTTCAAGGCATTATTATAATCCCTCATATGATCTTTTTCACCCCGAATTCTTTGGTGTGGGTTTCTATATTTACCTTACAGGCACGCCGGTCAATTTCCGGATTTTTTTTACCGAAAACCCCCAAAAAATAGTGAATAATAGCCTTTGTTTTAGGCCTCTCGAGGGGTGGTCCCAGGACCCATCACTTTTTTGCCCTTTTTTTACCACGTGCAATTGGCCACCATTGCACCCCCCACGATCGGTTTCAGCCTAAAAACATCTATTATGATCTCTCTTATGGCCTCTTCCAGAGAGGGAAAAAAACAGCCTCATATGGAACCGTTTTAAAACCTTGTTATAATCCCTCAGATGACTTTTTCACCCCGAATCCGTTGGTTTGGGTTCGTATTTTTACATTACGGGCACAACGGTCAATTTCCGGGATTTTTTTTTCGGGACCTCGAAACCCTAAAAAAAGTGAATAATAGCCTTTGTTTCAGGCCTTTGTAGGGGTTGTCCTGGGTACTATCACTTTTTTGACCCATATTTTTACCACTTGCTTTGGACCATCACAGCACCCCCCACGGTTGGTTTTGGCCCCTAAACACCTCTTATGATCCCTCTTATGGCCTCTTCTAGAGAGGGGAAAAAACAGCCTCATATGAAACCGTCTTATAACCTTGTTATAATCCCTCATATGACCTTTTCACCCCGAATTTTTTGGTTTGGGTTCTTTTTTTTACCTTACGAGCACCCCGGTCAATTTCTAGGATTTTTTCACCCTCATATGGCCTCTGGAGGGACCGTCCCTAGACCCGTCACTTTTTCACCCCGTTTTTTTTACCACGTGCTATGGACCACACAGAATCCCCTACAATCGGTTTCGGCCCCTAAACACCTCTTATGATCCCTCTTATGGCCTCTTCCAGAGAGGAGAAATACAACCTTATATGGAATCGTCTAAGGCCTTGTTATAATCCCTCATATGACCTTTTCACCCCAATCATTTGGTGTGGGTTCCTATTTTTACCTTACGGGCACCCCGGTCAATTTCCGGGATTTTTTTTTCCGGGACCCCGGAACCTCAAAAACCAGTGAATAATAGCCTTTGTTTCAGGCCTCCGTTGGGGCAGTTCCGGGACCCGTCACTTTTTCACCCTGTTTTTTTACCATGTGCTATGGATCACCACAACACCCCCCACAATCGGTTTCGGCCCCTAAACACCTCTTATGATCCCTCTACCGAGGATTTTCGACTTCACAACCCTTGGTCATTGATAAGTTTATATTTGACATGTATTTTACCCCCGATTCCGATTGATTTTTAGCTCTAATACGGCTCTTTTGATCCACTTCGGGTCATTTGGGAAACTTCACTGAGGATTAGGAGTAGTAAATGAAGAATTAACGAAGTAATTAAGGAAGAAAGAACAAAAAACCAAGAAACGAACCAAAGCGAGCCAAGCAAGCTGTTCGCCCGGGCCGAAGCCAGCTGCCCGGGTGGTCGTTGCTCGCCCGGACCCCTCCGGGCGGGTGACTCCGAGGGCGTTTTTCCGTGTCTTTCTCCTTGTTTAGCCTAAGTACTTAATGTTTTTTGTACTCCTAAACGAATTAACGCCTTTTATTATTTTACAAACCCTAGTTTACTCTAAGAATTCTCTATAAGTGTGAAACTCTTTTCAATCATTCAATCAATAATATTCAGGTTTTAATCAATCTCAATTCTTGTTCTTTATTAATGTTTAGTATTAGTTTTAATTTATGCTTTTAGTTTTATTAGTTTCATGCTTAGATTTAATTCTTGATTATTGTTAGTTTATTTAATTCAATCATGTTTAGGACTTTAATTTCTTTCATTGATTTAGTTTTTGTGTTTTCAATTATGAGTGAGTAGTTCCCTTTCTAGGACTAGGGGATCCATGGATTGATTTTAATGTTTTGCTCATAATTGTTAGTTTGGCTATTAATGTTCTTGAATTCCTGTTGTCAACTTTTATTACTTTCAGTTAAATACTGGCCAGGTTTAATTGTTAGTTTGATATTGTTGAAATCGATGCCGAGAGGTAAGATTACCACAATTAGATCATAAGGACAATAGGTAAAATGAGTCTAAGTAAGCGAGAGCCATTAGAGGAGTTTTGAAGGAGACTAGATTCGAGAGAATTAGCGGACCTTAATTCAAGGAAATTGGTAATCTGTTAATTAATTGTGTGCAATTCATTTGTTAATCTATGGTGAACCGATGTCCTAGGCTTAGTTATAAATTCATTTCCTTAATCGATTCAATCCTAGCATTAGTCAACTTTTTAGTCATAACCCAACATTCAAAGGCCCTTTACACAGTTTAAGCTTTTTAGAACTAATAGATTTAATTGCTTTCCTGTGGATTCGATCCCTACTTCCCTAGCTACATTACTTAGAGTTGTTGGGTTTATTTTTGAACGGTGTGCGATAGCCTCATCAGTCATAAGCGAGGTTGAGGGCAGGCAGCCTGTTTTTGTACTATTCAATATTTTCCGATGGGAGACGGGAGGAAGGGGTGATCTATTGACCCAGGGCAGACAGGCTCTTTTCGCATTGTGTGTTGTGTATCCTTGTCCTGGGATCTGATCAATGCATGCATGCGTGCACCCACCACAGTTGTAGTCATGTCCCATCTATACTTAGAAAATATTTGGGCGCCCAGGCAGTCTCTTTTTGCAATTTGTAGTAGTTTTAAGGGAAAAGGGGGTTAGGGGGTTAAAGGGGGAAGGGACAAATCGAAGTGACATAGAGATGAATCTCACTAGATCGTGGCAGCAAGGCCACTCTGCTACTTACAATACCTCGTCGCATATTTAAGTCGTCTGCAAAGGATTCAACCCGCCGCTCAGTAGGAATTGTACTTTAAGGCGGCCCTTACGATGCATCCAACGTGAGGGCTTAGCCTATGACACGTGCCCTTGGGGGCCGAAGCCCCTACTTTAGGCGACAATCGGGCGGCGGGCGCATGCGTCGCTTCTTGCCTAGATTTTGACGTAGAGGCGTTCAGTCATAATCCAGCTCACAGTAGCTTTGCGCCACTGGCTTTTCAACTTAGCGCGATGATCAATTGTGCGAATCAACAGTTCCTCTCGTACTAGGTTGAATTACCATTGCGACACTGTCATCAGTAGGGTAAAACTAACCTGTCTCACGACAGTTTAAACCCAACTCACGTTCCCTATTGGTGGGTGAACAATCCAACACTTGGTGAATTCTGCTTCATAATGATAGGAAGAGCTGACATCGAAGGATCAAAAAGCAACGTCGCTATGAACGCTTGGCTGCCAAAAGCCAGTTAACCCTGTGGTAACTTTTCTGACACCTCTAGCTTCAAACTCCGAAGGTCTAAAGGATCATTAAGCCATGCTTTCACGGTTCGTATTCGTATTGAAAATCAAACTCAAACAAGCTTTTACCCTTCCGTTCCACACGAGATTTCTGTTCTCGTTGAGCTCATCTTAGGACTCATGCGTTATCTTTTAACAGATGTGCCGTCCCATCCAAACTCCCCACCTGACAATGACCTCCAACAGGATTGGCCCACCGAAGTGGACCTTAGGTCTAAAAAGAGGGCCAGTGCCCCGCCTCCGATTCATGGAGTAAGCAAAATAACATTAAAAGTAGTGGTATTTCACTTGCGCCGAAGCTCCCACTGATCCTACACCTCTCAAGTCATTTCACAAAGTCGAACTAGAGTCAAGCTCAACAAGGTCTTCTTTCCCCGCTGATTATGCCAAGCCCGTTCCCTTGGCTGTGGTTTCACTGGATAGTAGACAGGGACAGTGGGAATCTTGTTAACCTATTCATGCGCGTAACCAATTAGATGACGAGGAATTTGGCTACCTTAAGGAGTCATAGCTACTCCCGATGTTTACCCGCGCTTGGTTGAATTTCTTCACTTTGACATTCAGAGCACTGGGTAGAAATTACATTGCGTTAACATCCACAAGGACCATCTAGAGGAAAGGTAAACTAAAATGTGAAATTTAAGCTTACATTTTAATGGTCCCAGCCCAAATCTGATGCAACGTGACTACAAATTTTTTTTCTTGTCAAATGTTTGTAATTATGGTTTCTGATGCATCGTTATTACTAGTTAGAAACAACGACGCCGCTTAAGTAGTAAACAGCTTGATATCGCTTTAGGGAAATCTCAGGTAAACTCATCCACCATAAGCTAAATGTGCGACACGGGTCAAATTTAGGTGTGCTCCGGTGAACCAAATCGGTATACAAAAAAAAAAAAAGTACTATTTTTCTAATGCCACGGTTGTCGTATTATAAGGTGTCATGATGCCTTACAAAGTTACAAGTTTCACCATGTACAATCTTAGTTTGTACTACATATAGGTTTGTTGGCTGTTGTAACCCATTAACTCATCCCCTTTCTGGGTCGATGGGTAGGTTATTGTTTAAATAAATAAAAACATTGTCTTTGAAAAATAAAAAATAAAAAATTTAAAAAAAGAAGCTATGCCTTCCTTAAATTGAGCGTTCTTCAACTTTTGTGTACTATAATGAAATAGCAAAACTATTTATGATGTTGTCAAATTTTGGGTAGGCAATCTAAACCTCTTATCACGGTATTAAATTCTAGCTACTGTCAAAATAGCATCGTAAACCCTCCCGATGTGAGGGAAGATAATGAAAAAAAGGTATAAGAAAGTATAAGGATCAGATTGGACCCGATGGAATTTGTGGCAAGCCGCAAGCGATAAGGCAAGAAGTCAGGAGTAAAACAAGTATTGTTTACACACCGTTCAAATTACAAAAAAGATCATCCCAAAGCTTGCAATGATCCAAGAATCAAGAGTCAATTAAGATCAAATTAAAGTGTTTAATTCATCATGACAGTCCAAGCTAGTTCATAAATCGTTCTAACTCCAGTACGGGGCACTTGTACAATTACTGGTATTATCTTCCACTTAACGCGGTTTGAACCGTTAGCATAAAATATCACACTACCTCATTAATCAGATTTCAGGTGGCATTGAGAAGCTAGCTATACATACCTGCAAGAGAATAAAAGACTTGTAAGAGAATAAAAGACTTGTATCAGCTCAATGCACAAATGCAGAACTTTCTAATAACAAAAATACAGATCTGAAAGATAAATGAAGAACGCCAACTACTACTACTATTATTATTATTATTACTTCATTCCAGATCACTTGAACTCCATTCAATCCAGTTTAGCAATGTTAGTCCAAAAGAATGCCTATTACCCTCTAACAGATAAATTCTAGCATTATATTAAAATTAAAAATTCATTATTTCCTTCACAATAGCCTAGACATAACATCTAAACAATAAAGCCAGAATAACATACACCTCAGAGACAAGTCTGTTGACAAGTTGGAACCAATGGTCCAAGACTCCTAGATTGAAGCATGTTTGCACCTCTCCCTCAAAATTGCGGAATGCTAATTGCTTTTAGCTATTTTCAGCTTCAAGCCTTCAACTAGGAAAAATAACCAAGTCTATCATACGGTATTTGAAACCATGAACTCCTATACTCCAAAAATTCTGTTTACAAGTTGGAACCAACAGTCCAAGACTCCTAAATCTAAAATATGAGGCATATCTAAATTATGAGGCATGTTTATACCCCTCCCCCAAAATTGCAGAAAGCTAATTGTTTTTAGCTATTTTCAGCTTCAAGCCTTTAACTAGTAAAAATAACTAAGTCCATAATACGGCATTTGAAATCATGAACTATGCTCCAAAAATGTATTTAAAAACACTCTTTAAAACATACCATTATATGACATACCTAGATACCCCAAATTCTCCATGGCATACATAACTTAAACGGTAATTCATATACAACCTTTCAATTATGCACAATACAGAGATATGCATTTATGCACATATTTAAGAATTCATTTGGTAGTGTGTAAAACATTTTCTTTCATAATTGATTTTCCTCCCTTTTGAATGTTCCTTATTTTAGTTAGAGAAAGGTCTCACACAATTTTTCCTAAGTGTATATAAGTAAATAACTCTACTAAAGATCGAAAGAAAACAATTCCGTTTCTAAAGAAGGGAAACCATGTTTTTCTCTATGCTCCTCATTTGATCATTTCTCTTTTACTCCTCTCTCATCCACCTTCTTCTACCCTCTCCAATATTCTTCTCTACTATACTTTCATATATTGAACCAAACAATGCAAAACTAATTTTGCAATTGTCATTTCCATTGCAAATGGTTTTTCATCATCATCAAAAAAAAAAAAAAAAAGAGTGAATATTTTACACTATCAGCTGCTCCAATATTTCATGCCACACACTTTCTAAAGATAATACTCGGCCTGCAGAGTAGACACCTGCCATCACACATCACAGTCATAAAGTATCTAATATAAGCTACACTCAAGCAACTCAATACAGTCAACAGTCTAGAACATATAAAGAAGTGATACGTACATCATACTCTGTATCCGAGCCACCTTCAATAGCTATCCCTACAACCACAATCATCATGGACATTAATATACTTGGAAACTCTGTTTTCCATTACCTGAAATTACTATTTCATTACCCTTACAATAGACTTTTTTTGGACTTCTAATACTTACAAACATGTCAATTTATTAAGCCAAGCGTTCATTACAAATGAAACTGACAGAGCAATGTTGACCTACAGTATGAAAATAAACATTTAGATTAGGAAATTTGTTTCATAATTCATACTGCTATAACTTTCAATCAATCAAAGCCTTAGTTCCTAAACAAACAATACACCCTTGTTTTTGGAATGTCTGAAAACAAATTCCATAGTTCTATTTTCTTCATTTTTTAGTCAATGTCATCAACCCTGTAACTTCATTCCAAACACTTCAAGATTTGCATTCACTACACACTTCCAAACTAACCATATACATTCAACAGCTATTAAGCCAACGCAAGACACTTCTAATGGGATGAATTACAAAAGAATGATAAAAACTAAAAGTCAGACAACAAAGGCTCAATGCAACCTATTGTTACTGGGGAAATTCCAAGTATCTAACAAGTCAATATGGTAATTATATACAATTTTGAAGGGCAGTATAAGCGATGTATACAAATATTAAGGGTATACATATGCATAATATATTAGCATACATGAACTATGAGTGCCATCAAAGTTGTCTATAGCCCTATTAGATACAAAATTTGCATCTAACAGTTAGATACTAGGCATGCCTATTAGTGATCCATGAAACAACTTACAACACTTATAACCAAATTGCATTCCCTACAATACATTTGGTAGATAACACAACAACAGGCAAGGTCTAAGGAACAATATAACAAACTAGTAAAGAGGCAACCATAAAAAATTAACTAAGTGTAAGAATTAATTGACTTATTCACGTGCTTCATAAATTTTATTCACACTTATATCACTCGATCACCACAATGTACTAATACTGCAATCAATAAACGCCCCACCATCTTCAACAATTGCACTAAATGTCAGCAATAGACAACATGAATGTAAATAAAAACCTAAACCAATAAGAAGCTAATTGATATGAAAATCATAGACAGGGAATGATGCATATTAGGTTGATAGGGAGGAAGGTCATAGAAACCATATTTCATAAAAAAAAAAAAAAAAAAAAAAAAAAAAAAAAAAAAAAAAAAAAAAAAAA
>PYUH01000040.1:2595936-2636898 GCA_016808085.1 Suaeda aralocaspica | reverse complement strand
GAAGGAAAAAAAAAAAAAAAAAAAAAAAAAAACTTGCTTATTAAAAACAGTAGTACGTAACAACGTGTACACACTCAACAAAAACACACACAATAGCAACCTCTCTTTGCAAAGTCTCATGCAACATAACACAACAATATGCCGCATAGAGACAGATAGCTAGAAGAGGCAAAATAGTTGCAAAACAGATGAAATAGGCCGGTAGCGCGAAGACAAAGCAAGTCATGACAAGGCGTCAATAGTGATCCGACGACTTTGTTTTTGAGAAGGAGTCACAAATTGGTTTGTACTTCAGCCCTAGGATATACTACTTGATCCCAACCTCTCCTAAAATTAGGTCGGGATAGGATCGACAGGCTGCACTTGATCATCTTTAGGTTAGGAGATATGGTAATTTACCTTTTTTTTTAACAAAATTTGCGGTTTATGTAAACTACTTACTATTAATGATTTTGTTAATTCAGACTTGAACAATAAAAAAAATTACTAAATCAACAATATGTTATACTACCTTCGTAATCCATTATTTACAACAAAAGAGATATTATTTGTGAGACATAAAAAATTCATTTGTTACAAGTAATTAATTTCGAAGACAATATATCATATTAATAATACAATGTGGAGAATGATATAAGCAAAACATCATTGTGGCACACAAGTGGGAGGCCCAACTCCAGTTCCACGGCCGTAGGCCATTGCCAAGGGAACATATGCAAATTACAAAAATAACCCCCTAAATTTCACATATTCATGTCCCCCATGCTAGTTAAAAACTATAGAAGCACCTTAATTAAAGTATTATTTTAATTATTCTTTAATTAAAACCTACTTAATTATTCTGTTACCTATTTACTTTAATTATGATGACACTTGTTGAGTTGTTGCACTTTATTCTCTAGCGGCGCCTTTAACAAATCACTATTACATAAATTACTTGTTTAATTGGAACATTCTCTTTTATTATAATTTTTGTACTTTTATTATTATTATTATGATAAACTTTTTGTTATTCGAAAACAATTCTATTGGAGGCAAGCTATGCATTGCTATTAGAAAAATATAAATCCAATTTTTCTATATAGATAGTTTAAGGATTCGTATTTTAATTTAAGCAACAAAAAGGTATTTTGTATTTTTAATATTAAAGCCCACTTCGTTAAACCATTTAATACTACAATTATTATTATTTAATTAATTATAAGTAGACATTATTAAAGGTTGCATTTGATCATATATATTCATATGATATCAATATTCACTCTTTTGAGTTTTAGAAATACAATTGAGCAAATATTACGTTTTTTTCGGTTGAAATATAGTCTTTGATTTTGTAACCGATGATTGATATACAATGAATAACTCTATCGTATTATAATTATACTCGTATTATAATATTAGAAGATCTCAACACTCAACTACTTGGTGCTAGACTTAGAAGGTGACATTGCTCTCATTATATAAAATTGTCATGTAATAAAAAAGATGATTGTGATTTGTGTCAATTCAAATGTATACAAGTATTCAAATAGTAAAAGACAATTATCCAAAATGCAAGATGACTTTAATTTGGAACAAATAATTTAATATCCCCCTTATAGGCTAATAACCTAATAGTAGTGAGCTATCAGCCTATCATCAGCTAATATCTGTAGTGTTATGCTTTTAAAAAAATTATTGTTTTGAACTTTTAATAAGCTGAATTTTTTTAAGGGTAAATGTAAACTTTTATTAGATAAATAAATATATCCTTATTTACAAAAAATTGCAAAAATTATAAATTGGCATTTTTGCTAGAGAACGTTTGAAGTTGGACCAAGTTCATCATCCCACTCCAAATGGTTCTTTTCAAAATACATGGATACCACCGAGCTCCATATCTTATATTTCTACCTTCTTATTTAATAAAAACAGTTATAATATAATAAAAATATCTTGCAATTCAAATCTCGAATCCCCCAACTATCGAGTGATGTTTGATTTGAAACTACTACCTAGAAGATATATGATGGACGCACATCTTTAATTTTTTACTCGATCTTTATCACATTCGTTCATTAATGATATCGCCAATATTCAACTTTTAATGCGTACGGACATGGGTGATGATAGAATAGCACATAAATTAGCTCATCAAAAAAGCAAAATATTACAAAATCATCAATTGGTCACCATTTTAGAAAACCACTTTTGAAAGCAATCATATTGAGGCTTGAAAATATATATATATATATGAAGTTTCTAAGAGGATATGAAAAAACTAGTTTCAAATAAATACAATAATTAGAAATCAATATTCATGAAAATTAAAATCAATAACAGTTTAAAGAAAAATAATAATATTCATCCTTAATTTCTCCCATTCATATAATTATATTTCAAGCACAAAACATTATATATTAACATTTTAAAATATATATAACTCTACTTTTCTACAAACAAATGTTCATCAAAAATCTTATAACATACCTTCTTCTTTTTCCTATTGGATCATTAAAACTTGTCAAAAACCAATAGGAAAAAAACAGGGAAAAAAACACCAAATTAATGAATAATAATAATTAACTATTATTGATCACTTGAAGCAGCTTCAGAAAGAGTCTCAGTAATACTCTCTAAATGAGGCCTCCAAACATTAACTCTACCTCTTTTTTTCTCCTTATTACTTGAAATTACTTTCTCACTTAATATCTCACTTAAGTACTTATCACCTTCTTTATTACACAATATCATATTATTATGATCATTATTAGCCGCAGTAACAGATATTGAATTCTTCCTTTGCTCCCTCCTCCTCCTCCTCGCCACGGACCCTCCCGTTGAAATGGGAGGCATAGGCGAGGAATATGAAGAAGAAGACGACTTTTTTGTAGTGACCACAGCTGAAGTCGTCTTCTTCTTAGACGATGATGATTGATCATGAACCGGAATGAGAAAATATATCTTCCCTCTTTGAAGTTGAGCATCTGGTGGGACCACTACTATAGTGGGCCCACCAGATGCTGCTTCAGAGTCGGAAGTGGGTTTTTTGAGGATGTGTTTAGGGTGGGCTTTCATCACTTCGTTGGCCCGTACCACACTAGAGATCTCCTCCACACGGCCGTTCACGTGGACGATTCGGATCACGTCTAAGGCTCCGCACGGGAGGATGCATGATATGCAACACCTTATTGTGTTCTTCATATCAATTCTTTTTTACTATATAGTATTATTGTGTTTACTAAAAAGTTTAATTTTATGTCACCTCATAATGAAGAATAACAAAATAGAGTAGTAACAAGCAAATTGATGAGTGTATTAATAGCTAAATAAAAAGTAGTATATGTATGTACTACTACTTCAATAAATAGTAACACACCACCTTTTTGAATTTGATGGCTTTTAAGGTTAAGAGAATTTAGCTAGGTTTTTGAATTATATGATATGATATGATGAAATTGGTGGAAAACATGAATGAATGAAAAATAAGTTAGTATGTATTTGATGATTTTTTTTTTTTTTTATAAAATTTTTGGAAGTGGAAGAAAAGAAAGAGGAGAGAAGAAGAAGGGGAAATGAGTGTAAAAGTGGGAGTATGTGAAGTAGGGTGTGTTGGATCGATCAATATTACTTGAGGGGGGGTCCATACACTAATCGTTCACTAAGTTCAATAATTTTAGGGAGTTTTGGACTTTGTGCTTTACAATTTGGAGGCATAGGGAGTTATGTAACTGTATTTTTTTGCTTGGGGTTTATAATTATTTGATATTTTGTGTCAAACCAAATATATTGCAAACATATAACATATATAATACGAGTAGTATGTTTTAGGTGTTAGGTTGAGATGAGGTACAAAGGGTAATGGAATAGTATAAGGCCAGGGGCTATTTGGTAATTGGTCATTGTGTATTAAGATCTCTTTGTCTATGGCGTAAAAGTTTGCCGAATCGATTTTTTTTTTTTTTCTAAATGGGATGAGAAGTCATTTACCAAATTCTTTTAGCCCATAATTAATCATATAAAAAGCTGAAATTAAATCCAACAAAAAAAAAGAATAATATGAACAATCAATTATCAAAAAGTATTTTTTTACACTCAATAATTATTATTTAGTACGACAGATTGCATTTGTTGTTATTTACTTATGTGCTTTTAAGTCATTTTAAATTTGATAAAGTCCCTATGTCCTTCTAGGTTATTTTAAATTTGATTAATGTCATTTACATCTGATGTAATTGTTGTAAAATCCGAGTCATTGAAAACTAATTAAGTGAGAGTAGTGAAGATATAGTTTTCCCAAATAATGCAAGGTGTTTACTTGAAATGGATAGTGCCATGGTGGCACAACTTTGTATCAAAATTAGGTGATAGGATCACTATATGTCACAAAACTATAAGGATAAGATCGATTTAACCCTCACATTATTGGATAATTGTTGTAATTGAATGATTCATTGCTAGTTAAACGAATGATTTCTTGACAACTAATTTACTATAAAAAGAAGTGTTCTTTTTTTACTCTCTCGGTCTTTTATCAGTTGTTATATTAAGGTTTTTGACACTATTTACGGTGTAATTTTGACTTATTTTAGTGATTAATGCATAATGAAAAACATAGTCATATGAGATTTTGTAATGTATGGGCGTCTCTTTGGTGATTCGCTTGAAAAATGAACTACCACAATCAAAATTAGCCAAATTAATCATAGCCCTTTATTTTGATAGTCAAATCCAGAAAATAGTTGTTCTATCCAAAATCAATTCAGAATTAAGATAGATTTGACTACCTTTGATTTCGGTGGTTAATTTTGTCGAGTGAACTACTAAAGAATTATAAATCGCAGAAAGCGTAAAAAAGTGGATGTAATAAGTATAAAAAAGATGAAAGAAGCATATAAAAATTAGTCCGTATTCAAGACTTTAATAAAAGAGAATCAAAAGCGATGTGAAAATAGAGGATGATTGATATTAAATTATCATATGCCTGGTTCTTTAAATGTGATTGGGACAACCAAATAAGTTCGAATGCAACACAACAAATTAGGGTATGCAATTATATATGCTATTTACATTTCTGAGGAGTTCATAAGATGGAAATGATTGAATAAAATGTTGACACTTGTCAAATTTTAATTATTAGCCAGGTAAGAGTCGTTGGATGGGCTATTCGCCTATTCTTGCATGGGTCCTTTCTACATTATTGTTTTTATATTGCAAGAACTTTGTAACAATACTAATGACAGTTGGTTAAAATGCTAATTAAGTAACTTTGTAAGTATCTCTTAAGGAGGGTGTTGAGTTAGAGTTTTATGCAAAAATTCTTATTAGAATTCTCACCCGCCACAAGTCAAATGATCAATTAGGTCGAATTTGGAGAATAATAGCCACCAACTAACCGTACAGCGAAAAAAAGTTGCATATATCTTTTAAATCCTAATGATAATAAAATTATATGTTAAGTTGAACGAATACGTGAAAAATTAAAACACTCCAATATTTCAAGCTTAAATGAGTTGTATAGCCTCCATTTTTCTAAATATAACAATTTATTATTCGCACCCCTTGGAACAATTTTTATTCAGAAAAAAAAAAAGAAAAAAAGAGGTAGCATTCAGATTTCCTATTTCTACCACTAGGAATAAAATAACCACATGTCTCAATGAAAAGTGTTTTTTATTTTCTTTTGGTTCATATGATTAGTGGTAATGGGTGATTTAAAAGCTTTATGAAGTAAGCATATGTTAAGGATGGGAAAGTGGATAACAATAACCATAAATGGTTCATACGGCCTTAAATGAGTTGTAAGTGCATGATCAATAAGATTGATAAATAACTTTCAAAGTTCCAAATTCCAATAGCATAAGCGTCTTCTTTTAAACTTATTTGATTATAGAGTATGTTTTAATTGATTTGAATTAACTAGAATATAAAATACAGACTTAAAATTTACTACATTAATTAAATTGAACTTAACATGAGTTGAAAAGAATTGGGCCAAATTACGATGTAGTTTTACTTTTTTTTACGGACATTCGATTCCATTTAAGAAGTATAAAATTGACAATTAATAATTTAAAAAAAGCTAAAAACAAGAGTTGGATCATATCAGTGGTAAACAACTTGATGTCGTTTGAGGGGGGCCTCAAGTTCGAGCCTCACCAAATGTAGAAAACTCTTGTTGCATGACTCAACTAAAGATTCTAATGTGGTCAAATTAAAGCTAAACTCTAGTGAAACAAGTGGACATTGGCTGGTATATATAAAACTTTATTACATTATTTTTCATATTCATATAGAAATTGTCAATAACCATGATAATGGTGAAAATTCTTTGATGGGTAAACAAATTTCTTATTTCCCGCAAAATTCAAATTTCTCATAATTTTCATTTCTTCCGCTTAGTTTCAAACTTTCAATATTAATCAAATAAAGTCATAATTTCTTTTCATTTTTGATGTTCCAGTACTCTTTTCGCCGTTTGAACTATTTGGGTTCCTAGAATCAATTTTAGGTGGTTAGGCTCCATGCCCCTTTCTATTGTTATTGCGGGAATCCAACGTGTGTGCTCACTAAATCACTAATCCCTATCATGTGCAGTATCAACCAACACGACACCAACACCCAATTGGTATAAACTATAAACACACAATTTATAAATTGTCAACCAAATTAAACGAGTACTTAAGATGGACCACGTTGTCGAACTTCCAAGTGTACCGACAAAAAATAATGATAATAATGCAGGGTTCCTTTGAATTGTTATGTGTGGAGCTATTCAGCAACAAGTGAAGTGAAGAAAATCTGTGTGATTGAATGAACAGCCAAGTCATTTTTCTTTTCTTTTTTTTTTTTCCAAATCATGAAATTTATCTAGTATTTTGTTTTGTTTTGAATGGAAAATCATACAATATCCTAAGCAAGATCATGTGGGTTGTGGCTTTCTTTGAAAAGTAAGGTTTGATGAACCTCTTTTCTACAACTTTTATCTCACAAGGAGCACTCTTAGGAGTTATGAAATTCTTTATCTTGACTCTTTTTATCCTCCAAAGTTAGGCTTCTTAGTGGAGGTTGTTCTTTTTGCTTGCATTTGACAAAAAGTTTTTTTTTTTTTTTTTTTTTTTTTAAGTACTCGTACATTATTTTTACCTTTGTCCGTAATACAAGATACCCCTAGGCCCCTACTCATGCCTCATAACAACTATGAATTATTGAATTAACTAATACACTTAGAAAATTAAAGTAAACTCATAGGTTTTTTTAGATTGCAATATGGAAAGAGATGTAATTTTTAATTTGATGGACTATAAAATAATTTCTGAACCTCATCAATTATTCTCTCAGCCTGTAAACTGGGTTAATTTTCTAATATGATATTGTTGTTGCTAAAGCAATGAGGTGGGATAGGGACTGTGAGGATTTCGCTGACGTAGACTGGATGCGTGAATAGGCTGGTTGCTTGTTGACGTACCCTCTAAGTACCTGCAAAAAAGGGACAATAATCCTCGTAGGATTATTTCCCCCTCCGATGCTTAAGTAAGTATTTGTAGGAGAGTAAGTGAACAATAATCAACAAGTAGACAATTCTAGAGAGAAGTTCTAGAGAGAAGTTTTCCCTTTTTAGTAAGTGTTTTTTGTCTTAATCTTGAATGTGTACCTTTTATCAGAATTTTGTGGACTATTTATAGCCTCAAGTACAATTTCTTACCCAATGAGATTGCGATACTTGTCATCATCTCTTTAATTACCTTCCTTCATTTGCCTAATGGGCTTTTAGCAGAGAACTTTTAAGGACCCATGGTTTGTTTTAGCTCTTTTCCATTGGCGAATAAGGGCTTGACATGTGGCAAATGTAGGATTACATATGGACCAGTTAGAAGATGACACGTGGCAGTGTGGGGCCCACTCAAGGCGAACTCATCACTGCCACGTGGCAATCCCATGCTGGCCTTTAAGGACTCGTGGTCCAATTGTGGGATGACACGTGGCCGTGTAGGGTCCACTCATGGCAGACTCATCACTGCCACGTGGCAATCCCATGTCATCATTTTGTAACAAAAATATGGACACGTGGTCCACTCAGAGGCTGACACGTGGCAGCTGACTTGTCATGCCACATCAGATATCATTACCAATGTGACAGGTTACACATTCGAATCTCTTCTATCCATTCTTTTTAAGTATTAGTATTAGAGGAGGAGGGGACAATTTTCTTCCACATTTCAAATGCGTGATGATGGGGTGTGGTTAGATTATAAAACCTATTCTTAGGCTAACTTCACTCATTAGCTTAAGATTTTTGGCTTGAGTTGGTCATCTATATTTATACAAAATTGATCAATTGATTGTTTTGTCTTTTTGCATTTTTATATGATAATTCATAAATTTGGGATAGGTGTACATCATTAATCCCTGCATATACCTAGATAAAGTGACAATAGGGAAAAATTAAGCTAAATTATATATTAATTTCATGATTGATGAGTGCTTTAGCTTGCAATCCTAAATTTTTTATATCAAATAATTAGGGAAACTATTAAATGCTTATATTACAAGACATTATAGGAACAATTTAACCAAAAAGCCTAAGATTGTATTTGAGGCCAAGTACCATGTTTGATACTCTATTGCGCATCTTCATGTGAAAACTTTGGACTTGAAGTGTGGATGCAGCATGGTTTCATTAAACCCAACGCTTAATAATTGCACTGATTAAGAGGGTGTTGTGGATGAGAATTAAATCCTTAACCTGTCACGCTGCCATTGATATACCATATTAGAGGAACAAATCAACTAAAAGCTCAAGCTTATTATTGAAACCCGTGAATATGTTTGATACTCTATCAAGACACATTATTGCTGAGTTGCCACCACCACTACAATGACACAACGTAACTTAATTCCAGTATTCCACAACCACCACTAATAATTAAATTAAGTATTGTCTTCATTTGATCTAATAACTACTCCAAATGCTACTACTCGAACATGTTCCTAATTAATCTTCCTTGTTGAATGAACATGACTTATTTAGTTGAGTGCTTGTAAAAAAAAAAAAAGAAAAAACAAAAAAAAGGAGGAGGGATGGGCGAGGAGGGGGATCGGAATTAACTTGTACGTATGTCCTTATTGTATTTGTAGCGCATGCAAAATTAATTGAAAAAAGTTTAGAGCTTTTGCATGTGCAACAAAGCTAAATGTAGTTTTATTTCTTTTCTGAAACCTAATCATGTGAACAAAACAAAGAAAAGGGTTTGGTTTACCTTATTTACCTTTATATCCGCAAAACTCGCAATTTTTATCATTTAGGGCTATAACGTATAATTTAGAATATATATTTTTTCTAATCAATTTTTTAGATGTAATATGACCATTTTGCCGATACTTTATTAACTCAAATCAGATTAATGAATTTATTAATGACAAAAAGTAACATTAAACATTTTATAAATAACTCATAATTCATCTTAACCAACATCTTCACCACCATCATCTTAACAATCATTATCACTAAAAATCATCATCACCGTCTTAACAATCACCACCAACACCTTCTGTTTTTGTCATTTGAAATTGGGAATTTCAAGGGTTGTAGCTCGAATTTGTGTTTGAAATTGAGTAAAATTTTTGGCTCGGAATTAGGTTCAAATTTCATTGTTTTTCTAGGGGTTTTTTGGTTCGACTAGTGTTCAAAATCAATTGGATACAAATCTGTTTTTTTTTTTTTTGAATCCGATTGGTTGAATAGGTAGGTTGTACAATCGCGCACCACTAAAATATAAACCTCACAACTCTAACTATGTAGCTAGGGAAGCATGGATCGATTTCACATGGAGACTTCAATTTCTACTAATTTAGAAAAGCTAAATTGCTATAGGAATCTTTATGATTGGAGCAACTATGACACAAGATTATGACACTAAACATATTTAATTAACTGAGTTTTTACAAAATTAAACTAAGCCTAGTACCACGGTTCACCATAAATCTTTGTGTTGTATTAAGCGATAATCAATTAACATAACACATGACTCCTCTAAAATAGGACTCACTAATTCTCTCGAATTTAGACTCCCTCAAAACTTATCTAGCAGCTCTCGCTCTTGCCTAGACTTGTTTCGCCTATTTTCCTCGTGATCTATTGTGGGTTTCTTACTTCTTGGCATCAAAATTGACAACATCGAACATACAATTAAACCTGTCCACAATTTAGAGACTGCATGTATCGAATCAATCAACTACCAAACAATGAAACAATTTCATTGAGATAATTCATGAATCCCCTATGCTCTAAAAGTTAAACTACTCGGTTATGATTGGAATAATAACAATAATAATAAAATCTAGGGAAAGTATGGTTAGCAATAATAAAACTAAACTATGAACTACCTTTGATAGTAATTAATTAATACTATATGTCGATATATATGTATGACTAGCAAATAAAAAAAAAAAAGCTACTTTAGTAATTAGTAATTATTACATCAACGTTGGTCAAAGTGTATAAGAGTATAAGACTCATCATTTTACAAACAAAATAATATGATACATATACAACATAACAAGCTATTAATTAATATGAATATTAATATTGCTAGTATACTTCTACTAAATATGATTATATATTTAAAAAAGCTAAATTTCAACATTGTTGTTCAAGATAACAATATTAAACACATTGCTTTATGCATGGGCGCTAGGAGACCATCAAACTATATTGAGGACATGCTTAATTAAATTTATATATGACAAGTACCATCACATAATTTCCAACTTTCATTCAAATAGACGGGAGCTTTTACTTTTGACAATTAAGAATATGCAATAATCCGATTATTACCCAAAAAATATCATGACTTCTCACTAAGTTGGTTTTTCTTGATCTGTTTGTTATTGAATTGAAGTGGAACAGACCAAAATGACCCAAGCGTGGATTGTACTATTCTTGCATTGGGAGCAAAATGTTTTATCCTACTCCCAAAATGACCTAAACCAGATTCGATTGAAACAAGGGAACAATACGATCGAGACTAACTTGAATTGAAATGCTCCGGACCTAATTGATCAACTCAAACATTTACCGCCAACTCGAATTGACACTCCTAGTTGTACTAAGTGGTTACATCCATACATGCCATTTACCTACATGTTAATGGGCCTAGCTATGTATTGATGAGCCATCAATATTATTGAGTCTACATACATGCCATCAATATTTTTTCCAGCTCAATTCTGTTCAACTCCAATCAGTTCAATTAAGTTGTTTTCAGCTGAAATAGGCAGGCTCTTAGAGGGCATCATAAGCTTCTGAATTTTTGAGTGGCCTGGGCTTGATTGGGTTTCTCATCTATCATTGGTAATTTGGGTTCAAGAATTGAAATATTGAATACCTCAAATTCTTTTATTTTTTATTTTTCATTTTTTGTTTGCTACAAAACAATATAATTGCTCATTTGAGCCTAAGAATTTAAATATTTAATTCAAACCATTGTTAAAACAATGAACCATACTAGTTAATGCACACGATTAGTCAATTTTTACAATTGACTCATGTCCCTCTCTCATGGAAGCAGCCAAGTGGACCAACTAAGCTACCTTGAGGCTTTTGCTAATATTGTAGCTATATAAAGAAAATCCCACTTACAACTTCACAATAAATGTAAAACGTTAAGGTAATTAGGTGATTGACTGTCTCATTTAATTTGGATTTAGGTCAAATCCAATTCCAATTGATATCAATTGTACCATTTCGGATTTGTCAACAAAACCCGTGATAAAATTTAATTAGATGAAGTTAAATGTTATACATACTAAATATGGTTGTCCATTATCCCCATGCCCTTTCCACTCTCTTGTAACTCCCGTAAAGCTATATACCTCTCTTCTAACCTCATTATTGTAAATTTGTATGTCTATATAGCTTCATTGTAACACTCCACATAATGGAGTTGGGGCTGGGCAATACTCTTCGGAGGTCTTATAATGTGTATAAATAGATGATATGATCTAAAGCAAATGAGTGATATAGAGATTAGTACTATATACGACATTCTTTTCCTTATTCTTAGTCCTGTTCTATTTTATAACACTAAATTAATTTTTGTACATTTGACTCAAATCCTTGCTAAACTAACATGAGTTCACTTCCTATGTTAATTATAATCTAAATTTTGAGGATGCTCGATTAATTTAAATTGTGGAGTATTCATTTCTAAATGAATTAATTTTTATCTACTACTGAGTAATGATTATATTATTGATCAAGATCAATTAAATCTATTTATCTATTTATTTTATTTTCTTTTCTTTTTTTAACCACTAGGGAGCTACAAGGACAATTGGTGAGAATCAATTTCAGGAACTTCCGTAACCGAGAGGTAAGTTCTAAATCTCTAATATAACCAACTATGCAACTCCTCACTCGTAGATCAATTTTAGTTATTACCAAATTAAATTATCCATAGTAAAAGAATGTACCCCAAATAATTTCAAGCAATTAAGGTATCGTTAACCACTACTAATTAATCTCTAATCCCTTGACGTGGTCAGCCTCAAAAGTAATATAAAAAAACCTTTCCCAATCTGATAACTCAGTGTCCTTATGCCTAGTTGCCTAATAGCTTGGAATACATGGACAACAATTTCCTTATCTTTTTTATACAGTCATAACTTTTTTTTTCATCCATATGATATAAGCACTAGTAAAATACAATAATGAAAACCAAATTAAAATTTTAGGTATGATAAGGACAACAACAAACCACAACCCTAGATATGTTCAACTACTTATTATAGTTGCATATAATAACTAACACAACTATATAATAATCTTATCTACTATAACACTTGTTAAAAATTTTAAGTAACACACAAACTTTATGATCACCTATAATTATAAATGCAAACACACAAACTTTATTCTATAAGTAACACAAATATTCACAAATAAAATTTCAAGCTCAAAAAATCATCCAAAACACAATAGTTGCATATGACCATTTCCATTTCCATTTCAGAGAAAGGGGTACAACAATCAACCACAAATCATAATCTCAAAATACCTTCAATTCAATGTAGCTTTAGCGTTACACAATCAATAAACGCACCAATTGAGGAAGTATGGTCTTTAATTCGTCAATTTCATAACCCGAAATCTTACAAGTTGTTTATTAGCTCATGTACTTCACCATCTTATTGTAACACCATAGGATCAAGACGTAGCATTGTCCATTCCACGGGATTTCCGGCTGCAACTAGTATCGAGCGACTAGACGAGCTCGACGACAACAACCATGTCTTGGGGTTTAGCCTAGTGGGTGGAGACCATAGTCGCCGTTTAGCTAATTACCAAGGCACAATTTCGGCACTAGAGGAAAGTAAATATGATCAAAAGTGGACGGTTGTAACAGAAAATTATAGGGTGGACGTACCAGAAGATAGTAATCACGAGGATACGCGGTGCTTTGTTGATACCTTAGTAAGACTCAATCTTAAGTCATTGGCTCGCATTAGTGAGCGTATTATTACTTAGTGTGTATGTGACTTTTGTAGAATTTTTCTAATTTTAAGACTTTAATTGACAGTTGACCGTAGGAGTATATTCCAATCCATATACAATGAAAATTGTCTATTTTTTGCCTAAATATTAATAATTAGTGGTTTGCTGTTACATTAGCTATACTATAGTTCAGAGTTATTGGTATTATTAGTTGCTTTGCCCATTTTATAAATAATAACTCAAATTGTTGAATGCAGTGATATTCCTAATATGTCTCGATATGGTTGAAATCTTATACGAGTATACCCGTTTTAATTTATATCATACTAGTATAGTTCATGTGCCATCTTATACCAGTATATCCATTTCAATTTATATCATACTAGTATAGTCCATGTACCATGCACGAATTACCAAACTTAAAATTATTAGTCAATTTTCAAAGTAAAATAATTATCTTATTATTTTGATATTTGTTTAAATAACATTTGTAGATTATTTGTATCTTTTAAATTAATTATAAATTATATAATTTATTATACTTTAAGTGTAATTTAGTAAAAAAAAAGTTATTTATATTAAGATATATAATATTATACACGTAACACATATATGTATTAATTTATTTCATTTGAAGATAAATGTAATCCAATAATTATATCTTTTAATAAGTCTACAAAAATGCAGAGATTTTTATTAATTTTACAAAAAATTATGAATCATATAATAGATGATAAGTTAAAGATATTGAAACATGCTATACAGAAAAATTTAGAGCCATAGTAATTAATGCAAAATAATTACAAATTAATATATTTTTTTAATTTTAAATATAAAACTATCGATGTAATTAGGTAAAATTTGTTGACGAAAAGATAATAATGATTATTTTTTTAAAATCTAAATAATTTTTTAAAAAATTATAGAAAAAATAACACAGATAATTATAATAAAATTTAAAATCTATATAATACATGATATTTAATTTTGTTTCAGTATATATTGGTAGGTCTATACATTAAATGATTAAAAGAAAAAAGTTATGTATATTATAATTGAAAGGTTCACCGGTTTAGCTTTCCTAAAAGATGAAATATTATATAAAGAAAAAAAATGTTAAGAAAATGAAAAATAAAATAAAATTATGAAGTATTACATTAATGATCGAAGAGGTGAAATATTAGGTTTTAAAATTTCTTTAGTTCTTATTGAAAGGTTTCTTGTCATGTACATAGTATATGGTAAAATTATGTGATGATATAATCATTAAAGCTACGTAGGTCAAATGGTAAATGCAGTTCATTATAAACATGAGGTTGTAGGTTCAAGTCATGTACTCTGTATGTATAAACCTTGAATTTGTTGACAATCGTAAAAACCATAGAAAATGAGTACATATAAGATTTAAAGCGGTACATCTTAAGATTAAAGTGGTACAAGTAGATTTACAATAAAATTTTCATTATATATGAAAATGTTATCAATGAAATATGTGTACCCCTTTACACCTCGAACCTACCCTTTTTTGTGGTTTTCACAATGAAAATAGTTTTCACACAATTCTATATGTATATATATTGAAATGATGACATGTGACATGATTTTCTATAGTGATTATTCTTTTGGTTATTAGTATAGATGTTTCCGGTTTGGCTTTCCACATTCTTCATCATGAATGATATTAATTTCATCATATTTTTCACTAATTTATAAAACTATATATACTTATCAATGATGATTTGATTCAGTTTTTGTTGTTGATACTCACTATTAATTAAAAATTCTATATAATCATATATTTTGGCAACCGGGTTGATTTAAATGGAGCATATAATAATAGCTATGCATGCATTTAATCAACCAAAAATCATAAATAAAACAAATTCTAGCTAAAGATTTGTTAGTAAAAAATATGAATATTTTGAAGAAAAAAAAAAGAGTTAAATTTGAGAGGTTTATGTTTGGAGAGCCACAAAAATAATAATGAAAAATTAATTCCAAAATTTTCTACAATTAACAGAAAAAAAAAAACTTGTACCAACTGAACTATTCCTCATCGGCTCACCCTAAGACATTATATTATGTGGACCTTAACTACTTAGACCAAATCACCAAGGAGGCAAGGAAATGAAATCAATGCACCCATATGTGTTGAAGTTGAAAGCCATATGTCAGCACGTAGGTATCACCGAAATCCTAAATTGTGCCACGACTGTGGTCATCGTGTACACATAAACACTAGCATACATTTCGACAATCCAATATATATACACTATACCACCGATCATTCGGTCAAATCACATATGCTAGATATTTTTACTTTTTGGTGTGATGACAATAAAAGTCCACGAAATAAGGCATCAACAAACACCAAATAATAATAATAATAATAATAATAATCTCTTAGAAATACCTTCAATTCAATGTCATTCTAGGGTACAACAAGTTATTAATGCACCAATTGAAGTAGTATGGTCATTAGTTAGTCAATTTCACAACCCAAAATCATACAAATTGTTTATAAACTCATCTTTTTCTAGATCTTACTCAAATACTATAGGGTCTTGCCGTAACATAACCCATGTCACCGGCTTTCCGGCGACAACGAGCATCGAGCGCCTAGATATGCTCGATGATGAGGTTCATGTCATGGTATATAGCCTAGTAGGTGGGGATCATAGTTACCGTCTTGCTAATTATCAAACTACGATTTCGCTGGTAGAGGAAGTTCAAGATGATTGTGTGTTTTTCGAGGGGCAAAGGAGGACTTTTGTAACGGAGAAATATAGTGTGGATGTTCCAAAAGATAGTAATGAAGAGGATACTCGTTTGTTTGTTGATACTTTGGTGGGATTCAATCTTAAGTCCCTGGCTCGAGTTGCTGAGGATATGTTAACAAAATATTTAACATTTTGACCCGAAAAGCTCTCACAGATGGTGAGCTATGGGAAAAGAATTTTGTGACGGAGGGAGTAACTTGTGAGAGTTATAGACTTATAGGTTGGTTATTTACTATGTTACTCGAAGAGGAACCAAGTGAAGATCGATCATGCATGTTTTATTGTATTAGTCAATTAATTAGTAACAGGCTTTGTTTAAAGCACTCATTTGAGAAATAGAGGATGTAAACAACAATTGTATGTGGGGTGCAAAAACCTCAAACAAGATATCACTGTATTATATTTTATTAATTTAAAAAAATTCTTTCATTTTATAAATAGTATCAAAATTTCAATCTCGTTAAACAATTTAAGAACGGAGGTCATACTCTAAAAAAATGTTGATTAGCTACTCTTTAATCAAGCACAAAAAAGCTTGCAATTATACCAATCAATTCCTTAACAAAAATTTAAAAGATACCCAATCAATTTACTAACCAAAGAATTATTGTCAAGTGAATATGCATATTTTGCTAAACCAAAAAAAAACAATTGTCATCGCATTTTCTCCCTTCTCCATGTCTTGTTCACCAGAGTAATACACCGCAAAAGTAACACCTTGATCAAATCTACTTATCAATAAAGTTTCGGAATTGATGAAAAATCAGGCAACATTGCATTCATAGAAGGAACACATTGTAAGTCCGACATATTTATATAATCATGATCACTAAATCTTAGCCTTTGATTATAGCAATTAGGACCCACAAAATATGTACCATAGGCGTCACCATCACCACTATAGTAATTAGGACCCACAAAACATATATCGTAGGCCTCACCATCACCACAACCACTACCAACCATTGGCACTCCACCTTGGTTTTCAATATTATTACCGTTAAAACTCAACGGTTCTAACCTATTCAAAACTTGATAATTAAAATTTCCAAAATCACCCATCATAGGTTTTTGTACCATAAGACCCTTAATTATATCAATTTTATGCCTCACTAATTCAAGCTTATAATCCAAATACCCTAACAACTCAACTAGTTGATCAACACTAAACGCAGAAACATCAGTATCAAACGATACAAACTCATCCTTTTCTTGTTGGACGTAATCTTCACTAACTGACTTCTTCTCATCATCAATAATAATGTCACATAATTTACGTGACTTCTTGTCCTTAAACTTCCTTAGGAACTGCCAAGTAACGGGTAATCAACTCCCGGGCTTTATTTGGATCCGAATCAAAAACGGGTTTAGGTTTGATTTCCCCTTGGAAAGTAAAAACTTCAGGTTGTGAAAATTTGTTGTCATTATTATTATTCGCAAAAGGGTAAATAATAACACAAATTGGAACGTCGCATAAAACTGAAAATTCATAAGCTTTTTTAACCAAGGTTTCCTTTTTCATCAAATATGCTGAATTTCTCTTCTTTTCTTTTTCTATAAACTTGATTGTTGTTTTTGCTCTCCCCATAATTGAAGCAATTTTTTTTTTTTTTTTTTTTTTTTTTATAGAAACGGAGACTTTACAAGAGAGGAAATGGAATGGAAAAAAAATTTGGTAATGACAAATGGAATTTTATTCCGACATAATTATGGTATATTTATATGCTTATATATATCATTGGAAATTTTTATGCAAATATTTGCAATACATATTTTAGGTAATAAATATTTGCAATAAGATTTCTGAACTATCCAAACCATTTTCGCATTCTCTCCTGTCTCACATGAATAATAACAATGGTCACTCTGGGCAGTAGTGCGGAAATACTTGCCTTTCCTTACTAGTTAGGTTTACAATGCTAAAGCCTTTGTATTCTACAAGCAAACCAATAGCATTAAGGCCATTGAATTGTTAAGGACTTATAGAAATGACGTTTTTAATGACTATTGTCTCTTTTTTTCCCAATTAAACATTTTTGATCGAATAAGATAAGGAGTATTTAGTCATTTACTTAGGGCCTGTTTACTTCAGCTAAAAGTAGCTGAATTGAACTGAATTGAAAGTTTTTTAATGAAGGATTAATGAATAGCAAAATAAAAGAAGAGTTGAACTGAACTGAACGGATTTTAAGCTGAAATAAACAGACCCTTAGTAGTTAGGGTTCTTTAAGTAGGAAAATTTTAATTTCTCAAGGGCTTGTTTTATAATTATATCATATCATAGTAAAAGTTGATTTGTTATATACTTTTATTATAATATGATGTAATGATGTAACTCCGTTCTAATATCATATAATTATCAAACAGGTTGTGATAGGGACTCCAACGAGCAGATACGCTCATCAATAGCTCGGTCAAAACTCGTTCACATATAAATATAAAATAAACAAGTTTGAATAAAATTTTCAAGCTCGAGTAATAAACAAACCCATTGAAAGTGATTGGTTTAGTAATTGGGCCAAATAATCAGCCCATTAGTTTAATAATTGGGCCGCATAATTAGTAATGAAAACAAGTAGTTTATCAATCATCACTAGCACGTCATTGGTTCAATTAGTATTCTTTGTTTTCTGATTGGTTGTGTTATGCAATTAGGATTTCGAGTATAATTGCAATTAGAAGTAGAATTAGAATTTTATATTATATGTCGCTAACATTATATTTTCCTATATAGTTTCTGTAATTTTGTTTGTAAGTACTTCGTCTATAAAATAGTCTTAGATTTTTCAAACACAAGCTTCTTTAATTAATTCAAAATCACAAGGTTTGGTCGTTGATTAGAAATTTAATAATTATAACTAATATCTTCTCCCATTAATAAATTTAGCTCCTGTTCTCCTCATCTTATTATTTTTTTACTTATTTTCAGCAAAAAATAAGTTCAGTTCATANGTATTCTACAAGCAAACCAATAGCATTAAGGCCATTGAATTGTTAAGGACTTATAGAAATGACGTTTTTAATGACTATTGTCTCTTTTTTTCCCAATTAAACATTTTTGATCGAATAAGATAAGGAGTATTTAGTCATTTACTTAGGGCCTGTTTACTTCAGCTAAAAGTAGCTGAATTGAACTGAATTGAAAGTTTTTTAATGAAGGATTAATGAATAGCAAAATAAAAGAAGAGTTGAACTGAACTGAACGGATTTTAAGCTGAAATAAACAGACCCTTAGTAGTTAGGGTTCTTTAAGTAGGAAAATTTTAATTTCTCAAGGGCTTGTTTTATAATTATATCATATCATAGTAAAAGTTGATTTGTTATATACTTTTATTATAATATGATGTAATGATGTAACTCCGTTCTAATATCATATAATTATCAAACAGGTTGTGATAGGGACTCCAACGAGCAGATACGCTCATCAATAGCTCGGTCAAAACTCGTTCACATATAAATATAAAATAAACAAGTTTGAATAAAATTTTCAAGCTCGAGTAATAAACAAACCCATTGAAAGTGATTGGTTTAGTAATTGGGCCAAATAATCAGCCCATTAGTTTAATAATTGGGCCGCATAATTAGTAATGAAAACAAGTAGTTTATCAATCATCACTAGCACGTCATTGGTTCAATTAGTATTCTTTGTTTTCTGATTGGTTGTGTTATGCAATTAGGATTTCGAGTATAATTGCAATTAGAAGTAGAATTAGAATTTTATATTATATGTCGCTAACATTATATTTTCCTATATAGTTTCTGTAATTTTGTTTGTAAGTACTTCGTCTATAAAATAGTCTTAGATTTTTCAAACACAAGCTTCTTTAATTAATTCAAAATCACAAGGTTTGGTCGTTGATTAGAAATTTAATAATTATAACTAATATCTTCTCCCATTAATAAATTTAGCTCCTGTTCTCCTCATCTTATTATTTTTTTACTTATTTTCAGCAAAAAATAAGTTCAGTTCATAAAAAATAAGTTCAGATCAGCAAAAATAAGTTCAGTTCAGCAAAAATAAGTTCAGATAAGTAAAAATAAGTTCAATTCAGTAAAAATAAGTTCAGATCAGCAAAAATAAGTTGAGGAGAACTAGACCTTAGTTTGACGCATCAAATTTTTTAATTTCCACACTACACTTGAAGAATTTCTACTTTTGACGGTCAACATCACAACATGGGTTTAAGAGAAGGTAAGATCATAATAATGCGGAGTATAATGCTATTGTTATAATACATTATCGTACTATAATCTTTTAATTGCACTGTAAACTTTGATAGATTTGTTTTCATTATCGTACTATCAAACAATGATTGTATATAAATTTCCATTTGAGTACTATAATCTATAGTTTATGTATATAACCAATTATTCCATGTGTAGTCGTGAAATTTGAAAGTTTTACAAAATCTAAGAGTAAGATATGGAGTATAACTTAAATTGATTAGGGCTTATTTTGAGTAATCATGGGATCGATTTCCATTATTGACACTTATAGCTTTATAAATAACAACAAAATTTTGACTACCTCTGTTTACGATTAATTGTAACACTTGAATATTGATGTAGTATAAAATTCAATGTTGTAGGGTTTTAAAGTTTAAAGATAGTTGCGATTTGCATTTTGTCTAATTTTTTTGGATAATTTATGACAATTTCTGCTGATTGTTTGTTAAAATTGTACAGTGTCGCCATTGGTGGTTCAACTAGGGTTAATTGGCACTGGCATGACCTTCATGGTCTTCGGGATCACATTTTTCTTCAACACAACATTACTCGCCTTAGGAAATGTATGTAACTTTGGAACTTCCTTATCTCATGTTCCACTCTTACTTTTATCATTAAACGCAAGTACTCAATTTCTTATCATTGCAACACTTATTGTTATAACCTCTTTATTTTTATTGAATCGAAGTTATTTTTCGCTTTAACTTATTATTATTTTTAATTGAAATCCAGACGTAGTGATGTCTACAACAATGTGACTTTCAGATCTTCTTCTTGGCTGGTTTGGCATTGACCTTTGGACTAGTACCTACTATTCGCTTCTTCAAAAATCCAAAAACCTTAAAGGTTTGTTTTAATGATCTGATTATTATAGTTAATTAGAAGCAGCATATTATAATTAGATTATCGGTTAATCTAGCTCTTTATTTTTGAGTTTTGATACATTATCAAATTGGTCTTAGTATCTGAATTCTTAAAGTAAATTACTAATGAAAGATGTTTATACTTTTCACAGGGAACAATATCATTTGGTATCGGATTATACCTAGCTCTTAACGGTTGGCCGATCTTTGGCATGGTTTTTGAAGCATTTGGACTAGCTTACGGTTTATATTTAAAGGTGTGTTAAACTATTGAACATGAAATAAGTATTTGTGTAACATTTATTTATAATATGGGCCTCTATGTTAATTAACATACCACATAATGCACAATGTCCGGAAAAAAAAATGTATTGCATAAGTATTATTCATGTATATAACAATACGTCACAAATTATATCATTATTACAATACTCAATTACTCATATATCGACTGTCTAAGTGTCTAAGCTAACTAGTGCTTTTTATGCTATGAATATGCAGGGGCTAGATGTCAATTTTGTTACCAATTTTTGTAGTTCAAGGGGAAACTCATACTTGGTAAAGTTTGTAACATCTACTTTTCAATTGGTAAGTGATTATAACATACGTAATTTTTTTATAACTTAGAAAAAATGCACTTGTTAATTAGCATGCTTGATCAATGTGTTGCCTTGTGGCCTGATATACTGCTCTGTATGTACGTATTGTGACTGGCAGTTGATGAGCAGATTTCGCGGAAGCGAGCAAGGTATCAGCTATACAACATTCGACCACCCAAGCTTCTCATACTACCATTAGTGTTATAAATACACTAGTCTCAAGCTCTTAATTTGAAATACAGCAGTATCTATATAATACTACTCCTTCAATCCATCAGTCTCAAATGAGTCACTTTGTAGTTTGTAGATATTAGCATTATTTTCAATGTAAATTCAGCAATTAATGATCATAACATGTTTGGTGTGATCATAAAAATATTCTATTGTGCTTAATTTTTAACCTCCCAAAGCAAGCTATAATTAAGTAATTTCACTATCAGATATATGTATGTGTATTGCCCTAGTCGCCTAGACATTGTCATTTGTCAATAGTATTAGTGCGAGTATTTATTGGTTGTGGGATAAGTTTGTGCTTTGTGGGACAAAATCCACTTTTTTTTATGAATTGTTTCTTAATTTTGGAGGCGTTTATTCATTTTTTATCTACATAATAGCTTTTTCGTAAGATGTTTTATTCATCTTTCATCCTATTTAAAAGAACTAATGATGTATTAATTGGCCTGATTGTTAAGACGTAGAGTTGGTTCTATGTTTGATACCAAATTTCTCCACCTCCATGTGTAATATGTAATGCCTTTATGACTCTTATAGTCTTAAACAACATTTATAAAATTCATAATACATCAAGCATTGCGTAGAAGTAAAAAATATTTAGGTTTTTCTCGATTTCTTATTGATATTACAAGGCGAAGAAAAAGGAGCTCAGACACGAGACGTATGTGGTTAACATCCAAGAAATCAATTTCATATATTGATATAATGATATTATGAGGCGAAGAAAAGCGGCTGAAGAACAAAACGTTTTTGGTTGACAAGGAGGTATTCAAATTTAGGAATCGTAGCTCAACATTGGCTGGCTCACATTCACTTAGCTTGCGAGGCTACGTCGCCACCATGTTGGTACTTGGTTTACTTAGTTCAATCACGGCTAGTTGGCTACTGTAATATTTAGCTCAATTTTGGTTGGCTGTTAGTTAAAAATCCAATTTACATACGAGTGTTTAGACAAAAAAGACAATTCACCTCCACGAATCTAGTAGCTGCCAATGCTGTAACAGTGTAACGTTTACGTACGCATATATATAAGAATTGTCTAGAGGCATTATGCTATTTATTTTATTTCGTTTGATCATTTGAATAATCCAAATAAGCCATCTAATTAGAACCGCCTTACAGAATAGTATGAAGTATACGTCAATCCACCGCTATAATCTAATTGTTTAATTTGAGTATAACCGTTGTGTTCTCTCCACGAGATTAAGCAGGATAAAAATACAATGAAATGAGATGGATGGAATGAAATTAATTAGAATAAATTAGAATCGATTGTCAGGATTATAATGACTTGTTGAGATTAGAATGGATCGTCGAAATTAGATTGCCAGAATTAAAATAGATTGGATTATATAACTTGAGATTGAAATGGAACGGAATTATAATCCTGTGAAGAAAACACACCATATCCTGATTATCCCCTTATGCCAATAATCATCGCATAATCAACCAATATCATTTTTAATCCTCTACAATAGGGTTTTTTTTTTTTTTTTTTAATTTTTTTGTTATCCTCTACAATAGTATAACATAAAGCTAATCAAAGTTAGCTCAGCGAGTCAGCCCAATAAAACACTGATTTTGGACAGTCTTACTTGTTCTTAAAATAAATCCCAACCCATGAAGCTAGTTCGCTTTTTCGGCCTGGTCAACAATTTTAGCCCAAACTTTGGCCCGAGTTTCGGCCCGACACCGAATCCAATTCCAATCCAGTAAACCACCCTCATCAGATTGTTACAGACAACGTCAGCAAGTCAGCAGCTCAAATCTCCATACTGTAAGACCAACAGAAGCTTTCAAAACTATGACACTAAACAATAAATCAAATTAATTTCATCAAACCAATTCAACTCTAGTCCAAAACACCAACTGAATCAACCATCATTATGTAACAAAAAGGTCAAAACCAAACGCATTTCATTTCTTTCACAAAATGATTACTCATAAACTAATCTCCCTTATTATCATCATAGTTTCTCTTTATTTACTACAATGCCACTCAAACGAGGATCATCAATTAACCGAGGAATTCGAACAATGGCGGCGAATGTATTCAAAGTCATACTATACTTATAGTGAAGAAGAGGTGAAAAGGTTTGAGAATTTTAAGAGGAATTATAAGTATGTTGTTGAGAAGAAATCGGGTCGGGTTGGGTTGAATGAGTTGGGTGATTTGAGTAGTGAGGAGTTTAGAGAGAGGTGTTTGAAGGGGATTGAAAAAAGTTGGGTTGGGTTGAATAGCACGCGCGATGGGTTGGTGGTGAGTTGTGACGCGCCTCCGGGTTTGGATTGGAGGAGCTTGGGTGTGGTTGCTCCGGTCAATGATCATGGTGTTTGCGGTATATATTTTATCTACTTAGTTTTTTCCCATTATTTTATACTTGCTTGTTTTATTGGATTGCACGTTGCATCAAATGGATATTTTTGTAATACTATTCTCACTTTTGTTTGGGTGCAACAAATTTTTTACGTGCATTTTAAGAAGGTAATCCAGAGGAGTTATGAACAAATTTATAAAAATGATTTCATACCGATAACTTCTCATGTCCCTCTTAGTTGTATTAAAATTATGTCCGTTGTTTATTATAGTCGTTTAGATCCTTAAATTATTTTCTTAAAAAGCGTGCAAAATTTTTTATTGCAGCTAAGAAAAAGAGGGAGTACTTATTTGGAGGTGGTACATTGGGTATTGAGGCGTAAAATTAACTTATATTGGAAAAGTATGATCGTGTTGTTTTAGGATGTAATGAATTGAATCAACTAAGAAACAGAGGGAGTACTTATTTGGAGGTGGTACATTGGTTATTGAGGCGTAAAATTAACTTATATTGGAAAAGTATGGTAGTGTTGTTTTAGGATGTAATGAATTGAATCAACTAAAGATACTTATTTGTTGCAATTAAAAAAAACGAAAGATAGTACTTTATTTAGTATATAAGAAAAAAAACTTTATTCATTGATGAAAGTTTGCTAAGTGACTAATTGATAAAAAACTCTATATATTAGTTGCATAGTTGACTTTTTAAGTAGTTACTGTAGTCTGTAGTTGGTTACTGATGGTGTTACATATAACAATGATTACATAGTAAGGAGTAGCAATTAACATAATTAATCAGTATTTAGCAATAATCAAATTCTTTAAAATTTTTAAAGAATTCGAAAGTGGTTTGATAAGCAATAATAGACACGTAAGGTGAATTATAATTTGTTTGGATTGGCGTAAAATATTTTCAAAGCAAATTACAATTCCAAAATATGTTAATTTTCAAAAGAAAGTACTCCTTACTCCACAATTTCTTGATCTGGCCTGTAATATGGTTTTCTCATCATTGGCTGCAACCAATGTCTCATACAAAATATAAGAAAATTAAGTATTAATCAGTTTTTGCTTGATGTCGCCAAAACATGTAACAATTTTTTCAATACTTGTGGCAAGTAGAGCATAACTTCACATTTCATAGATCCCAAATTATGAATGCAGGAAGCAGCTGGACATTCTCTTCAACCGATGCCGTTGAAGGAAATCATGTGAGTTGTTTTTTTCAAAGTGCATTGAGTTGTTTGATAATAATCTATGTTACTCAGACAGTCAGACTTGAGCATTCATGTCAAACACGAGCATGTGTCTAACCTCAGGCTAATAGGCTATGCTTTGTGCAAAAATTTTCAGGATATCGGTCTGAGATAGAAGTATCCGTATCCTTGTCCAAATTAAGTATCTGACATGGATGTGTGAGATGCATTGTCGAGTTTGAGTAACTTAGCTAGCTGGCTAGTGAAATGTTGTCTGTTAAACTGCATCTGATTTTTATCTTCTTTCTTAGGTAGAGATTGCAAACATTGATGGATATGTAAAAGTGGAAGAATCAGAGAATGCTCTGCTCTGTGCCACCGTCAAACAGCCTATTAGTGTTGGAATAGATGGGTCATCTACTGATTTTCAGCTATATACTGGAGTAAGTATCTGTGTACAGATTACACCGATTGCTGATATTAATGTTTCTGTTTCATCATTGTTAGTGTATATCAAGTTATTGACACTTCGTAGTCTGGTTTATCTGCACAATTCAATTTGTTTTATTCAGTTAAAAGATATGACAAATCAACTGCTAGCTATATTTCACTAATATATTGTTCACTGTGCTCCAATTAGGGAATATATGATGGTGCATGTTCGGGAAATCCAAGAGACATCAACCATGCAGTGCTGATCGTTGGTTATGGGTCTGAAGGGAACATCGATTATTGGATAGTGAAGAATTCTTGGGGCAGTAACTGGGGTATGGATGGCTACATTCACATAAGAAGGAACACTAACCTACCATATGGCGTCTGTGCAATTAATGCCTTGGCTTCATATCCATTACAAACAACTTTTGCCTCATCTTCGTCGTCTCCCCCCTCTACTACACCGCCTTCCCCATCTTCTACCTCATCTCCTGCTGCACCACCTGTTTTTCCCCCTCCTCAGCCTTTGCAACCTCCTCCAGCTCCTTCTCCACCACCAGATATTCCTCCTCCGCAACCTTTACAACCTCCTCCGGCTCCTTCTCCATCACCACATTTTCCTCCACCGCAACCATTTCAACCTCCTCCTGCCCCTTTTCCACAACCCCCATCACCACCAGTTCATCCTCCGCCACCTCCGGGTCCCACTCCTAGTAAATGTGCTACATTCACTTATTGTCTCCCTGGCCAGACTTGCTGTTGCCTGTACGAGTCTCTTGGCTATTGCCTTATACAAGGTTGCTGTGCATATTCCAATGCTGTTTGCTGCTCTGGGTCAGACTATTGCTGCCCTCTTGAATATCCCATTTGTGATATATATGGTGGATTATGCTTAAAGGTATTCGAAATTTATGTTAATGCTTTTTAGTTAAATACTTGGGCATGTTCAGTTTTTTCATGGAAAAATGGCGTTACACTAGTTCCATAAATCCACTGGTATCAGATTAAACCCTTTTGTTCATTCATTTCACATTCCATTGATTTCTTACTTATCTTTATTTTTTGTAGAAACCTAAAGACAGCTTTGGTTTTGCTTTGACAAAGAAGAAGTTGGCAAAACTTGCATTACCGTGGAGTAAAGTTGAAGAAAGAAAAGGAAGTGCTAATTCTCAGCCCCTCAAATGGAGGAGGAACGGGTATGCAGCAGCTGGTTGATTTGAATAATTATCTATATACCTTGTTGTTGATGGCAAAGGAGATGTCATCCGTTTTTCGCAATGCTAAATATCCAGAATCTATTTCTAACACGTACACTGTCGTACAAGTGATATGTCACTCAAATCCTTACTCCTTTTAACATTAAACATGTATGTGTATAAAAAGAAAATAAGGTATTCGAGAAATATGATGCAGGTTCAAGACAGGTCATATTAGTGTTCTGTACTATGCAATTAGTAAGTTGGTCTGATCAAATGATGCAGAGCAGAAGAAGAATATTTCATACACAGGTTTTTTTCTTTGGCAGCAAACCAGAAGAATTATAAACATAATTTTTTTGGCATATTAATAGATTCTGTAGTTATTGATTCAAACTCTTGATCGGCCTTTCCCACATCCAGCAGTGCCTGAACTAGGGTCACTTCATGTGCCTTCTTCTCCCTTAAGCTTCGGCTTGGAGTGGTGAAATAGCATACGTTCTTGACCCATCTTACGATACTTCATTGTTTGCTTTGATAACCCAGCCAATTGCTGCTCTGTGCTTGTTGTTGACGTTCCGGGGAGCTCCACCAACAATAAGAACTTCCATTAGTGGTGTCTTCCAGTCTGTGATCTACAACATAGGCAACTTGTGCTGTTTCATCGTCTTTTTCCTGAAATATTTGACATTATTTATATTTTTTTATCCAAGTACCAATGCAGATTGCTAGTTGCTGATCCACTCTTATTCCGAGAATATGAGATTACTAGAGTCCCAAACTCTTTCAGGGATAGTTCATATTCGTAGTAGATGATTTGTACCTTCTCTTTTCATCTAGAATTTTTCCCAGTAGATCTGATGTTGTTTCCGACTTTCCGGCATCAACTTGCACCTCCCCATAGAAATTTTAATTCACGAAAACCGATATAAAAGGTGCTTGTTGACAAAATTTGATATAAAAAGTTCTTAATTGACAAGTAGTCCTATACTCTATACAAAATACTTGCAAACTGCAACAAACTATTTTTTTTACAACTAGTAGCTATTCGTTGCAAGTTTTTTGTTACGAAAGTAGTACTTCCCTTTGGGAAAGACATGTAATCAACGCTGTCCAACCACATTACATGTCTTGATCAAGAAGATCACACTCATATAAAATCCAAACGACTTAATTGTCACCTCCATCCAACATCTTATCAGAACAACTACACCCACTAACTCACATTATTTGTGGTGGGATCACGACAAGGTGAGGCGAAAATTAAAATTGTAAATTGAAATTCTAAGATCTTACTAATTACAAACTAACCACATACAATAAGAATAAATTTTTATTAAAAAACCAAAAGTGCAGTAGCTAGCCGACTAGTTTATGTGTTATTCATCCCTTATGGAGATATTTATCCCAAATCAAACATTTCCACGATTATTCTCTAAACAAATTAGTGTTTTGTCGATTACTCGATATACTTTTGTCATATTAATATGCTATTACACCTTGATCAATTTTGAGTACAAATGTAGAGCCCTAATTGGGACATGAGATGGCAAATTGGCAAAAATGGCATCGTTGCCTTTGTACTCTTGTTAGCAACGTAAAAAAATTTATCTTCATACTCCATGCATTATTATGCATACATAACATTTCACCTACTATATTTTACACATCTTATTGTACTATACATCTTTTGCAAATTGCAATCTGCATTTTATAAATACTAAATTTAGATCAAAATGCATCATCATTTATCCGATTATATTATTCTATATTACGTCTTCTTGTTATTGTGCTAGTCGTTTTCTTTAGTAATCCTCGCACATGGATGTCATTCATGTCCGAAAGACTAACGGCGTTAGATATTTTTATTTTTTTGTGTATAAATCGTAAATAGTGCGTAAATTATGGGACACGTGTCAAATTATAGGATAAGAGGCAGTTGGTAGTTGATTCTGCTACTGCAAAGTGCAAGCATAGTGTAATAATAATGTAGAGTGAGTGAGTATGAGTGAGTGAGGTTTGTTCTCTTTAGTAAAAGTCTGTTTGTCCCTACACTATCGTGCTTATACAGACACTTCGTCGGTTCACTTGAGATTTTCTTGTTTGCTTTTTAGGGTTTAAAGTTATTGACTTGTTAATGTGGTCATTAAAATGTTTTCCATTTAATTTGGTTAGATTTTGTTAATGACATGCGGTCCTCATTCCTAAGTAATATATGTGACTATGTGAGATTCTGAGTATTCTAGACCAATAATGACACGTGTAAGAAATATGGTTGAAAAATACATTTTGTCCATAAAAAAATTACATGTTGTCTGAATTAAGAAGGAATCTTACATGTATTTAGGAGTGTTGAATCTAATATGAGCATCCCTAAACAATCCATATATATCCCATATTAAATAGTGAAGAATAGAGGGTTAAGCACGTTACATGGTTAAGGGGTTACTTCCTTGATTGTCATTTAATTTTAACGTGGAACCCTTTAAGCTTTCTACAATAGACTTCTCCTCGATCACAGGTGTTAAAAATTAGAATCTCCGTATTTTTTTACGTATTAAAAGTTTAAAATGAGCAAAACAATTTATATCACACGTAAACCTCTCCAACATAAGCACATAGCTCACAACACACTCATTTTAATTTAGCCTCATTATATTCTTGAGTCTCGACTACTACTCTACTTATGCAAACCATGAAATAAGAGTTAACCTAGAGAATTGTACCTAACAATACTCGAATTTGGACTCGAACTTACTTGTGGCGGGAACTAGTGTGGCTCAATGATAGCTAAACCCTATCCCCAAAATTACATAGTACTACATGCGTAGGTTACATGTTAGTCCATGATTACTACTGAGTAAAATGGTCGTTAAAAAAACACGAATAGTGCACCCTTCCTATACCCCACTTCTTTCCCTAAAGTCCAAGTCTTGATTATTGGCTCGAGCACTCCAAAGTCTAAAAACACACAAAATATACATCCAAAATTACAAAAATATCAAATAAATTTCTTCTTTTATTCCCTCTTTGTTTTTTTTCAAATTTTTTCTAAATGTAGGTCCCATATAACACCATAACATAAGGAGAAAAGTTAGGACCAAATCTCAATCAACGATTTTTCCACAATTTCCTCTTCTTCTATATGTCTTTTTCTTTACTTTAATTTAAGTAATGCAAATAAAAAAAAAAGTAAAGGCTAAAAATACCTTCACTCTAACTAACCCTTACTTACTATTCTCTCTTTTCTTTGTCTTTAATGCCATTTTCTTCCTTCATTTTCACTCTATTTCTCCCAAACACCCGCCATCATTTCATTTACATACTCTTTTGATCATTTCATTTTATTTTTTTCACAAGTAACATTTGAAGGGCAAAAAAAAAGAATTGTTCTTGTTTTTTTTTTTTTCGCTAAGAAGGTGAGTTACAAAATTTCATTGCACAAAATAAGAAAATTTGTACATGGGTATGGCTTAAATTGTTGCATTAATGTGTCGTTTTTAGTTTTCGTTATTTTTTTTTTTTTTTTGATACATAAGGAGTCACGACAGCAACTGAGACGTGAACTTAATTCGGTCCCAAGTCTCATTAAGATTTTTTTTTAGTGTATGTGTGATTGTTGAGATTTCCTCGATTGATATTCTTAACTAGTTGTAGACTTGTAGTTAATGTGATAGTGAAGTCTTTATGATAGTTAATGTTTTCATGCTAAGATAAGGTTATGGTGCCATAACTTCCATACATTATTTTCAACTTTGTAATATACCTACATTTTTTTTTTCCCTTCTAGTTCTCGTGTACTTGTTGCAAAATTTAATGGGTAGGTCTTAAATCAGCCTTTATATAGTCAAATTTCTTGGTTACAAATTTAATGCATTGTTACTTTTCCTCCATTTTTGGGGTGTTTTTATTAGTTTTTGCTTCAGTTTTTCCTCTATATTTAATTCTGCAATTTCCTGTTTGAGCTTATTTTTAAGTGTTCATTTGGTAAGAATCTAACTAATACAATTGTTTTTTTTCGGATCATTATAATCAACGACTCAACGTTTAAGTTAATTGCAATCCGGAACTTTTGGTAGTTTTAGACTCGTTCTTGTAAGCTTATTTTCAGTTCAGTTTAATTTTGGCGTTATGCATTATTGCTTGTGATTTTGCAATTATTTCTGCTAGTCTATGTGTCTGATTATTTGGTTCTGAAGTTCTCCTGATATTTTGTATGTCTTTTGTATGACAGATTTTGTTGAATAACAAGCTTATGCTTGAAGTCTAGCACAAATACCTTAATTTGGTGGCGAAAATTTGAAGAAATGGAGAAAAAGCAGCTTAATTTCAGTGCCCCTCTAATGTCTGCAAGGCGATATTCATCTCCAATACGACGTTCAAGTGAAGAAGATGAAAGCATTTCTCCACCAAAGAATCGTACCACGATTGAGTCACAGCCATCGGATGTAAACATGGAGGAGGTGGTGAAGCCGGGTTCTGTTCCGTTTATATGGGAACAAAAACCAGGTCAAGCAAAAGGCGGGAATGAGTCGCAGAGACAGAGCCCTGATGTGGCTCCTACAGCTAATAAGCTTCCTCCAAACATGCCATTTCCTCCTGGTAAAAGATCAGGGGAACTTAATGGATACAGAACACCCACTAAGTTATCAGGAGAGTTAGCACTTCTTAGACCTCGAAACAAACTATCAGGAGAACTTAATGTTTTAAAACAACATAAATATTCAGGAGAGCTTCATAAACTTCGGCCTAATATGTTCTCAGGAGAACTTCATACTTATCGACCCAATACAAAATACTCAGGGGAGCTTAAGACGTCGAGTGCTAAGTTTTTGTATGCGAATGATGGTATGGGCAGATGGAATGGCTCAAAAGAGGGGACTGAAATGAATGGAACGTCTGAATCAGATGATAATGATGATGATGTTGCATTCTCGGATGCAATTGAAACATTTTCTCAGCATGAGTCACTTTCGTTCAATTGTAGTGCCAGTGGTTTGAGTGCATCAGAACGTACTGAAAACAATCGTTCTGATCACCTCCCGACTGATCCTAGAGCACGGGATTTTATGATGAATCGTTTCTTACCTGCAGCCAAGGCAATGACCATTGAACCATCTCAGTATGCGTCTAGAAGGCAAATTGTAGCTGTTGAGCAACCCAAAGAGGTGAAAGCTTTAGTTCCGAGACCAAAAACACCTCCACCTAAACATAACGTTTACAACATTGTACCTTACACTGGTCAAGATATTGGATCAGACGAAAGTGAAGAAGAAGATAGCTATGATGGCAGGAGTGCCCTTTCTGTTAAAGTCAAAGCTTGTGGATTTCTTCCTTGGTTTTGCTCGAAGAACTCTTTGCGCCTTGTTAATCCACTGCCTTCCATGAAAGAAAGTTCAAAAAGTGCAATGTCTTCTGCTAGTAAATTCAGCAAATTCGTCAAAACAAAATCGTGGAGATCATCCAGTCAAAAACTAGTCAAGGTACTAATTTGATTTTAGTCCTTCCCTTATTATGATTATTTGATTATAATTGTTACTAATGTATCTTCAATATGTTACTATTTGTTGTCTATCAGATGCATATACTCTTGGTTACTAATGATGATTGTAATGTATCTTTCTTTATATTTCAGCATGATCCATATACTAATTCAAGGCACAAAGTCAGTCAAGTGCACAAAAGCTGTGAGCTCCAAAAGCCCCCGAAGCATACTTCAAGGCCTATGTTCTACTCCGGAGAGCTGCAGACTAGAACTGGTTCTCCCTATCGGAGTTCCAGGAGGAGTAGTGTCTCTCCCTATCGGAACGAGTCACCTCAATCCGTTTATGAAAAAGGTGTCGGTTTCCTTGCAGTTCCCAAACGGGTTGATTCCATTAACGATAGTCAATCAAAGAAGGGATCAAGAAGATTTGAAGAATCAGGAAGAAAGACTAGGAATTCAGGCACAAGAACCCCAACTGTCGAAAAAACACTGTATGTAGATTCTGTAAATATCACTAAAGTTTCTCATTCGATTTTGAACCTGCCAAAGAACAAGAGACACGTAGATGGATCAGTCCAAGACGCTGCAAAATCAGATCATTCACTTGAACATGGAGGGCGCATGGAGATTATGAAGGCAAGAGGTATGAGTGGACCTCTTGTTTACAGCCATGCTGATTCCTCAGAACCTTTCAGAATTTCAGAAAAAGCAAATGCAAATAGCTGCAGGGAGCTTGTTTTGGTGTCTTCAGATGACACAGCTGCTCCCACTCTCAATCCTCCATTGCCAAAATCACCATCAGAATCTTGGCTTTCTCGGCAAGTGCCTTCAGTTTCACCAAGGGTGTCACCAAGGAACTCAGTTTCTTATTCAAGTCTGAACTCCAAGGTTTTGTCCAGGAATCAGAATGCCAAAACACCCACTTCTGCTACCAAGTGGGAAACTATTGTCAAAAGTTCTCACTCGCGTGAAGAACATGGACGTTACTCCGAGGTAAAGTGATCTCAATAAACCATAATAACTCAGTTATCATTCAAATAAGCTATATGACAAAAGTAGGGGATGATAATTACCCTAGCGTAGCTCACTTATGAGTTACTCAAGGTTTTCAAAAGCCTGGCTCATCTAGAAACTTGAGAGGCTTGTGAATACCTTGCATACCTTCTTGATCAATTTTTGATACAACAACAAAGCTTTAGTCTCAAAACAGTTTTGGCTTGGCAGAATAAAATAATACTAGCATATAAACATTGTCTCAATATACTAGCAGTTAGACATGTTGTAGCATCAAAAAGGGGTATTTACTGGTTGTTAATTTCAAGCTCGAGCTCTATCTTAACTTGTGTTTAGCTTGATCAAGAGAGCTTGAAAAGGCTCGAGATCTAGCTCATGTATGGATGTAAAAGTAAGAACCAAGCCCAAGCCTCGTTAGTCCTAATTTAAACACTCATCTTGGATATTTAGGAATATATAGGGGTTATCATGGGACTTTCAGAACTATGTCAGAGAAGATTTTTGGCTTAGAAGTAGAACACCAATTGGCCTCTTTAATCCAATCCCAGAGACCAACTAAGAACTTGTTATCATCGAAATTGTGTTTTTCTTACATTTGTTTCATTCTTTGCAGGAACTGATAACACATGCTCCTCAGCATCCTCAAAGATGGAGGAAGTAAAGTTCTCCCTACAGTTTCGGAAAACATACACTACATTTATAATCATCATGATTACAAGGGCAATTGTTTTGCCATAACTGAAGATTTCTGTTTTTTCTCGTCAATCTTCAGTTCTCATATCATTTTTTAGGGGCTGGTTATTGCTTTGTGCCGCCCTAAAGTTTTTCTTTGTTTGCTTAAACTTCATAGGATTAGGAAGCTGGGGTCATATTTAATCCCTGCTAATGCACTGAGCTCCAACAAGTGGATTTGTTGTGAATCATAGAACACAGCTTTGGTTTTGGAAAGCTGTAACATAATTTTTGTTTTTCCTTAATGTATTATAATTTATATTGTAAGGTGTTTTACCATAAAGTTCAAGTAAAGTTGCAAGTTTGTACCTGTTTTTCTTGTTTACTAATTACTATAAATAAGCAATTTGTACTACATGCTCAAATGGTTTGCTATTTTTTGTAGCTTGATTTCACTTCTTCAGAATCACATAAGGCCATCAAGTTTCTTTGTATTCGAGTTCATAATCAGAAGAAAAATTCAGAAGTCACAACAAAGGAAAATCGTGGACCTCAGGTCCTCAACCTAACATCAATGCTTGTACTTCAAATGTTCAGGCAAAGTGGTTAGCTTCTAATGTCTTAGAGCATGATGCTAGAAAAAAATGCCGACTTCATGTCGTATTGATATAGATTTCAGTAAGAGAGGAAAAGAGGGTATCAATATGTAACATAATACCAGTCCATAATTTCTGAATCTAGCATGGTTCAACAAGAGAGAAAGATACTGATATTGTGTCACAGCTTTCGAAGGCCCTTACATAGCAGGATCATCTTAAAAGTTCCACCCTGACTGTATAATCTAACACGGTTTATTTCAAGAGTTTTCCTCTTTATGAAAATAAGAGGGATAGCTTAGTTAATTAGAGCTTTTATGTGGCTCCCTGACACCAAAATAAAAAGGTCAACAATCTAATATCTTCCTATAAGTTAACGACCATCCTCATCACACTTGATATGGTAATCCAATGGCCTTTTGACAACTACACAACACTCAACCTGTCTACAATAAGAAGTTTCTACATATTATATATAGGTAGGTGGCTAATTTGTTGCTTATTTCCTAAATGGGAATACATAAATGAAATGCACTTAAAATTTTGATCTTCAACCTACTACCCATTGGTCCCCTGCTTAATTACACGAATAATACATACAAGTATGTCTTTACTTCCTCCTTTGTCAACTTCCCTTCAACCACAAATGAAGGGGGGAATCAACACCAATTACACCATTCGACATAAAAGCCCCCAAAAGCCGTTAGGCACTCGCTTGTTACAACAAAACACGACAACACAATAACACACAATCGAGTTGTATGAGTAATATTATACAATGCAATTCTCTCTTTAAGGCGTTCAAGTTGTCTTACTAAATACTCCTCCCTCTATTCCTTGTTGTTTGATACAATTATAATATAAGATGATAAAATCTTTTAAATTATTTTTAATATATGAAACATGATATAGTCATGTAAAAACTTGTTTGATTTATCTCAATGACCACGTTATTAATATCCAATTGTTATAATTTTTACATATATACAACAAAAGATAACTAAGGACAAACGAGTACATTGACATATATGCAAGTCAAAACGTATCAAACAAAAGGTAACCACGAAGTATAATTTTCAAGTTGTTTCTTTATAATTTGTTGCACTTGAGTAGAATTTGTGAATCACCAAGGATTAATTGTATAAAACATTGGATTTTAGGGCAATAATACAAGTGTTTGCTGAACTAATTGGTGGTCCAACATCTGACCAAGTGACTAACCATAGTGGAAATATAAAGGAGAATATCATTAATTTAAATAATTTTTTTTTTTAAAAGTCTGCAAGGATTAATAGTGCCGGGAAATACAGGTAATGAACAAGGTAATATGTGAATTTAACAAAGTTAAACCAGACTCTTAACCTACCACCTGTGACAAATGAGATCCCATGTAAAAATCCATATGTACAAGTTAACACCTCCTCTCCATTGTTCCATACTATTGTCCAGGCTTCTCAAAGCGGATTATTACTACAACTCGTCAGCATGAGAAATCCTCGAAACTCCTGATATGGATGGTCATCTTCAATTTGTTCAGCACCCGTTTGTTCAATAATAGTGTACATATGACCCGACAAAACCTTTAAGGCTTCTTCACTACAGGACCTTTATACTGCCCACGAAAAACCACAAAGTTCTCTGGAGGTTGAGTCTCTTCTAACCAAACAATTTCGTTGGGATTTACACCCTCTAACTGTTGAACAATACCATCTAGCACAAGTTTGTGGATAAAGGGCATCAACCATAAGCTGTAGAAATGATTGTTGGTTGGAAAGACATGCGTGAAGAAAAGATAAAATACCTGGCAACTCTTGTCTAGGAGCTCTCCGGAAGTAAGAACAATGGCGTCCGTCCTCTGAAGAATATGGAGGGGTAAGAATATCAAAGATAGCACATGGCGTAATTGCTTTGAAACAATGGATGTTGCCACCATTGGTTGGATACAGAACGGTTGTACCACAAGGAGCTTTCATTTCACAATCTCTTACCAATTTGGCAGGTCTACCTGCAAATGAATTAAACAAAAGTTACAACCGCAAGAAAAAATACTGCAAATCATGTCAAATACATATTTGAGTTAGCTACACAAGGCCCAAATCTCTCAGAAATATTCCATAAAACATTGAAGGGATGCACATTGTTCAAAGTGAAGGAAGGAAAGAAAAAAAAAAATGAGTCAACACAAAAGCGTTGTTTGGAAGAACATAGGAAAATAGAACAGGAAAATGGCCAGAGAGAGCAGAAACTATTTTCGTTTTTTCCAAGGGGAACGGTTTGGGAGTAAAAATGATGAATAAAGACACAACACATCAACCCAGCGTGTAATCACCCTCTCCTAATGTCTGAAAAAATCCCATTATTCTTCCTGCACAAGCAGCACCCCGTCCACACCCCCCACCACCTCCCAAAAATTAAAAACTATCCTCCATTTCAGAATCCCCACTATTAACATATTCTACATTCTTTCCTCAATTTCCTTTCTTTCCATACTGAACTGACAGATTTACTAGTGCAGCAGGTCCTTTAAACAAAAGCTATAATCATGACTTGTGACAGAAATTTTTGCATTAGAGCCCCAACTTTATATACTAAAAGTTATTTGAAGATAAATGGTATAAGTTACATGTGGTAAGTGTCAAGTCAAAATGTTGTGATAATAAAAGAACGGAGTAAGTACATATAAACCCAAGCTAAGAACATGAGGTGCATGTGCATCATGCTTTGCATCACACTATCACAGTCAAGAAAGTGTAGCCTGATTTATGTCAAGTCTTTTGCCTTCCAGACAAAAATAAAAAATAAATAGAGAAAGTTAACAAGGCAAATAGCTCCAACGAATATATTGGAATTCCCAAATTGAGGGCAACATACCACCCCCAAGGCCCCAAACAAAAATTTTGTGAAGTAATACACTTCTAAAGTGATGGAGCATATGTTAGCAGTAACGCTACCAATAATCATATTTAAACTAAGTGTAATTTACAACTGCATTGAACCACAGAATGAAAAAAAGAAATCTGCAAGAATCCCAAGCAAGGAGAGGTACCTTGGCATGACTCAGGGACTTCTGGTAAGTCCACCCAATCATATGACTTTACATGTAAAGATCCATACACAAGCTTGCTTAACACAGTCATTCCAGGATGATTATGCAAAGGTATGATTGATGCAGGTGGCATACAGAAAATTCCTATCTGCAAGAGAAAATCTCATCTTCAGGGAATCACTTACCACAAACTCAACATACCACAAGGCTATGCAATATATTCATAAAAGATATATAGCATTAAAGCCCACTTCAATTGAGGAAGCTTTCTTACAGAGAACTTTTCGCATTCATGTATGTGCAGATATTTTATGGGTGGAGGATACTGCTGCTGGTTGCCGTTCCGTCCTCTTCTTCCATTGCTACCATTAGCAAGAGGCTTCCACTTTTGAGCTGCTATCGCTTCCTGCTCAAGACCCACATTTGCAGGCTTCAAATCATCTGACAGCATATTTGGTATAAGTTAGCACCACAGAATTATGACTGGTCAGCAAATTATTTAAGCCAAAAAAGTCATCTCTCTGGTTAAATAGGTCAAAAGTTGATTTTCAATTCTAGAAGGGTAAAGTCGAACAGCTATATTAGAATACAAGGCAATGAAGTCCAGTCAGTTAACCAACACAATGATAATATCACAGGTTATGTATCTGTTTTGGTGCAGTCATACGATGACTGGTGATCCTAGCGCTGTCAACAAAGTATTAATTAAAATAGCTATCTCACAAGTATGCTAACAGCTCACTCACAAATTTCCTTAAAGAATAATAGAATTTGAAGATAGCCTTGGCACAATAACCAACAATAAAGACAGGACAGATCATGAAATACTGAACTTCCTTTTTGTTGAATAAAGGTTTTAGAAACAAGATAGGTCCTCCACACACAATTGTTGCACACCTATCCTCTTACATGCACATTGTTGCAAATGTACAACCAAACAGGTGATGGATTTAGAGAGTAAAGTGTGCAAGCCAGCAACAGCAAGTTTTGATAACATTTTTTAGGGTAATATCCAGAATGAACACTCCCTGTCACCCTAAACAATTGTACAAATTGAGTAAAAAGAAACAGTAAGCTAACATTGTCTTTCAGCTCTTCAATAATCTCTAAAGATGGCATCTTTGATGACAAATCAAAAGCTAGAAACTGAATTTCAGTATATCAGGATTACAAGTAACCATTCAATTTCCCATATAAAATTTAAAAAAAAAAAAAAAAAAAAAACCGTTTCTTTCGATGATGTTCCTTTTTATCTAACTTCTATCTTTAATTAGCACTAACAATGTGTTACAACAGCAAAGCATTAGTAAAACTGCATACTTTTCAGATAACAAAGCCTACTCCATGTGCATTTTTTCAGATGTTGACCTCCAAGTAAAATGGAGATGTTATTCAGCTGCTAGTGGGTCAAAAGAAGAGGTTTCATAATAAGTAAAAGCCTAGATTGGAGGTAACTATATGGTCATATGGATAATAGAAGACAGCAATACAGAACAAAGATGAGTTAACGTGGTGGTGGAAAGGGGAAAGAAGTGACATGTAGGGAGAGGGAAAGGGTAAATATATTACAATGGGGTATTACTTCCAAAATTAAGTTATTTCCCTTGTCCCTGCTGCCTTGCACCACCAACACCACCTCATCATATGTACCAACAGCAACACATAACTTGTTCCTTTATTCTCCTATTAGCTACTAAATTCAATCCCTCCAAGGCTCCAATCAAGGCATGCGACAAGAGAACAATATACCAGGATTACTAAGAATTGGCCATATTTTCAACATGCTATGATTAGCTACAGTGGAGAAATTAACTCAAAGAGAGATGCTACACAATAAGTCGATAACCAAATCATTTGGCACAGAAAAGCAACTTGATGCCTTGAGTCCCAAGGCAATGATTCCAGATAACGAAAATAGATCTCTCTATTAAGCCAAAACAAAGAATGCGATATAGTTTCAAGCATGTAACTAAAAACATACCCATATGACAATGCCATCAGGCACTAGATCAAACAAGTGATAATCAGCCTTCAATAACTGAACCCTACCCCCATCTCCACCTAAAAATTCAGATACTTAAGAAACACTTTTCTCCATAATCAACCCCAAAAGCCACGTCACATGCTCATTATTATCATGGGTATAATTACACCTTGAACAGCAAGGATCCCATTAATAAAACTATCATAGCATGAACCCTCCAAATTTGTAAAGATGGCACAAGACAATACCAAGGTTGACTAGGCAAGGCCACTAATCACCGACACGCAGGGAAATATCCGTTTCTTTTGTCATGCCAATGACTTCCGGATTTCCAAACCATAATTGTGGGCTAGTCACGGCATGCACAAAAACATGTTACACCTGTCTCAAGCACATTGTATGTTGTCCTTTTTTCAGGTTGGCCCATGTCGTGATTCAACAAGTCCAATGAAGTTATCATTAGCCGCTATGCCTCTTTACACAACACATAACTTGGTCATGATTCCCACCCACAGCATCAAATTGGTAAATAGAAAACTAGGCAGCAGCTCAAGATAAAACATTGACGGTGTCACATAGACAATTAGACATCCTATTATCCTAAGGCCAAGATGTAATCAATAGAGCAACCAAGTATATCACCCGAATCACAGCTTCAAGTGTTTAAAAGTTAGGTGAGCAGCTTAAACCCACCAAGTCGACAACAGTCAAAGTGTTTATCCATATGGATCAGATGCATGAATTACTAGAAATATGAAGTGCACCATCCAACGAAAACAAGATCTTCCATTCCAACCAACCACCCCCCCCCCCCAAAAAAAAAAAAAAAAAAAAAAAAAAAAAA
>PYUH01000040.1:2573478-2595911 GCA_016808085.1 Suaeda aralocaspica | reverse complement strand
AATATCACAGTCAAGAAAGTGTAGCCTGATTTATGTCAAGTCTTTTGCCTTCCAGACAAAAATAAAAAAATAAATAGAGAAAGTTAACAAGGCAAATAGCTCCAACGAATATATTGGAATTCCCAAATTGAGGGCAACTACCACCCCCAAGGCCCCAAACAAAAATTTTGTGAAGTAATACACTTCTAAAGTGATGGAGCATATGTTAGCAGTAACGCTACCAATAATCATATTTAAACTAAGTGTAATTTACAACTGCATTGAACCACAGAATGAAAAAAAGAAATCTGCAAGAATCCCAAGCAAGGAGAGGTACCTTGGCATGACTCAGGGACTTCTGGTAAGCCACCCAATCATATGATTTACATGTAAAGATCATACACAAGCTTGCTTAACACAGTCATTCCAGGATGATTATGCAAAGGTATGATTGATGCAGGTGGCATACAGAAAATTCCTATCTGCAAGAAAATTCATCTTCAGGGAATCACTTACCACAAACTCAACATACCACAAGGCTATGCAATATATTCTAAAAAGATATATAGCATTAAAGCCCACTTCAATTGAGGAAGCTTTCTTACAGAGAACTTTTCGCATTCATGTATGTGCAGATATTTTATGGGTGGAGGATACTGCTGCTGGTTGCCGGTCCGTCTCTTCTTCCATTGCTACCATTAGCAAGAGGCTTCCACTTTTGAGCTGCTATCGCTTCCTGCTCAAGACCCACATGCAGGCTTCAAATCATCTGACAGCATATTTGGTATAAGTTAGCACCACAGAATTATGACTGGTCAGCAAATTATTTAAGCCAAAAAAGTCATCTTCTGGTTAAATAGGTCCAAAAGTTGATTTTCAATTCTAGAAGGGTAAAGTCGAACAGCTATATTAGAATACAAGGCAATGAAGTCCAGTCAGTTAACCAACACATGATAATATCAAAGGTTATGTATCTGTTTTGGTGCAGTCATACGATGACTGGTGATCCTAGCGTGTCAACAAAGTATAATTAAAATAGCTATCTCACAAGTATGCTAACAGCTCACTCACAAATTTCCTTAAGAATAATAGAATTTGAAGATAGCCTTGGCACATAACCAACAATAAAGAAGGACAGATATGAAATACTGAATTCCTTTTTGTTGAATAAAGGTTTTAGAAACAAGATAGGTCCTCACACACAATTGTTGCACACTATCCTCTACATGCACATTGTTGCAAATGTACAACCAAACAGGTGATGGATTTAGAGAGTAAAGTGTGCAAGCCAGCAACAGCAAGTTTTGAAACATTTTTTAGGGTAATATCCAGAATGAACACTCCCTGTCACCCTAAACAATTGTACAAATTGAGTAAAAGAAAACAGTAAGCTAAATTGTCTTTCAGCTCTTCAATAATCTCTAAAGATGGCATCTTTGATGACAAATCAAAAGCTAGAAACTGAATTTCAGTATATCAGGATTACAAGTAACCATTCAATTTCCCATATAAAATTAAAAAAAAAAAAAAAAAAAAACAACAAAAAAAAAAAAAAAAAAAACCGTTTCTTTCGATGATGTTCCTTTTTATCTAACTTCTATCTTTAATTAGCACTAACAATGTGTTACAACAGCAAAGCATTAGTAAAACTGCATACTTTTCAGATAACAAAGCCTACTCCATGTGCATTTTTTCAGATGTTGACCTCCAAGTAAAATGGAGATGTTATTCAGCTGCTAGTGGGTCAAAAGAAGAGGTTTCATAATAAGTAAAAGCCTAGATTGGAGGTAACTATATGGTCATATGGATAATAGAAGACAGCAATACAGAACAAAGATGAGTTAACGTGGTGGTGGAAAGGGGAAAGAAGTGACATGTAGGGAGAGGGAAAGGGTAAATATATTACAATGGGGTATTACTTCCAAAATTAAGTTATTTCCCTTGTCCCTGCTGCCTTGCACCACCAACACCACCTCATCATATGTACCAACAGCAACACATAACTTGTTCCTTTATTCTCCTATTAGCTACTAAATTCAATCCCTCCAAGGCTCCAATCAAGGCATGCGACAAGAGAACAATATACCAGGATTACTAAGAATTGGCCATATTTTCAACATGCTATGATTAGCTACAGTGGAGAAATTAACTCAAAGAGAGATGCTACACAATAAGTCGATAACCAAATCATTTGGCACAGAAAAGCAACTTGATGCCTTGAGTCCCAAGGCAATGATTCCAGATAACGAAAATAGATCTCTCTATTAAGCCAAAACAAAGAATGCGATATAGTTTCAAGCATGTAACTAAAAACATACCCATATGACAATGCCATCAGGCACTAGATCAAACAAGTGATAATCAGCCTTCAATAACTGAACCCTACCCCCATCTCCACCTAAAAATTCAGATACTTAAGAAACACTTTTCTCCATAATCAACCCCAAAAGCCACGTCACATGCTCATTATTATCATGGGTATAATTACACCTTGAACAGCAAGGATCCCATTAATAAAACTATCATAGCATGAACCCTCCAAATTTGTAAAGATGGCACAAGACAATACCAAGGTTGACTAGGCAAGGCCACTAATCACCGACACGCAGGGAAATATCCGTTTCTTTTGTCATGCCAATGACTTCCGGATTTCCAAACCATAATTGTGGGCTAGTCACGGCATGCACAAAAACATGTTACACCTGTCTCAAGCACATTGTATGTTGTCCTTTTTTCAGGTTGGCCCATGTCGTGATTCAACAAGTCCAATGAAGTTATCATTAGCCGCTATGCCTCTTTACACAACACATAACTTGGTCATGATTCCCACCCACAGCATCAAATTGGTAAATAGAAAACTAGGCAGCAGCTCAAGATAAAACATTGACGGTGTCACATAGACAATTAGACATCCTATTATCCTAAGGCCAAGATGTAATCAATAGAGCAACCAAGTATATCACCCGAATCACAGCTTCAAGTGTTTAAAAGTTAGGTGAGCAGCTTAAACCCACCAAGTCGACAACAGTCAAAGTGTTTATCCATATGGATCAGATGCATGAATTACTAGAAATATGAAGTGCACCATCCAACGAAAACAAGATCTTCCATTCCAACCACCCCCCCCCCCCCCCCAAAAAAAAAAAAAAAAAAAAAAAAAAAAAAAAAAAACAGTTAGGTGAAGAGCTTAAGCCCTTAAAATCGACAACAATCTAGACATGGAAAGTGCACCATCCAACAAAACCCTATTCTTCCACTCCCCCTCTACCTAGTGTCAATTGCTCCTCTAAACCTAGGCCTTCATATGCTCTTTATAATCAATTCTAAAAAATGCCAGAGCCCCGACTTCCAATCTTTCTTATGAATCATCTACTAGGTAAACACCTTAAATCCAACAGCAAAACTTATTTGCAAACTTATCAAAATTGACATGATTCTCACATCATCTTTTTAGGATCGAGCAGTAAAGATGCGCATGGGAATCATGACCCAAAATCCCTCCACCCCAAAGCAGGCATTAGAGGAAATGAAAAAAACAACTCCATGATAAAACAATATAGTGCAAAAGATGCACAACCTGGAATATGATACTCTAAAGTTCATATCACAATCACAGGAAAGTACAAAACTCTGCCTTTCATCCTTGTCCCTCTTTCCTAGTTGACAAGGGAAGAAGTGATTTAGAATTAGCAGTCAGAAATCGCTTCGTAGCGTTGCAGTTTTAACACCATGTACAGGAATCAGCTCCATGATATGAGATAAGAGGGGTAAAATATAGGCAAACTGGAAATAAAAGCAAAGCATCTATAAAGCAGCATAATGATCATAGCAAGAAAGCATATTAGTTTATAGTCCCTCCATACTTAAGCTTGTTCATTTGTTGACCTGAAAAATGGCTTCACCTTACATAACGTCTTTCCCTGACACAGATTTAATCTCTAAAATGGACTGTCTCAATTTTATATATCCTCAAATGCCTGTCATGGATACTCAACACTTCAACATGGGCATAAGCATAAATTCTCCACAGTTCTACATGGACCATAACAGTACAAATTTTCTTCAAATGGGGCAAGTGCAATGACACTTTGAAACCAATTCATGACCAACATTAGCAATCAAACTAGCACAATGTAGCCAAGTCAACATCTACTTTGTATAGGACCTAAAGGAGAGAAAAAATCATAAAACAGGGTAAACAGAAACAAGGCTGCAGTGGTGGACATTTGAAGCATTGATGTATAAAATGATAGTCTATAAATAACACTAGAAGATAATGCATAGCACAGCAAATAAGACAAAATAGCAGTTGAACATCAATGTAATCAAGTAATGATGCCAATGCATTTCTAATCCATTAAACTCTAACCAAGTTCAATATCCAACTAGAGCAGTTTGATACCTAACTTCAGCTTTTCCCTATCAATTTAAATCATCACAAACATACCACCAAGGTTGAAGGTGGCAATGAGGAAGTGTTTTAAATGTCCAAGAAGCATAAATATTAAAAAGTTTGAAGTTACAAGAATGCCAACCTACAATTGCGCGAACTTTTTCGAGAGCCTCCTCGGAAATTGGACCAGTCGAAGTAAATGAATCCTTACAAGCATTGTATATTTTCTTCAAAACGGGCATGGTGTGATCAAGCTGAAACCAAAATCAGCCTCACCCACCACTGTCACTAACTCACTCACAAGATGCAGCACCAAACAACCCCTTAATATATGATTCTATTTAATCACTTTTTAAGGTAGATGCATGAATAGTTTTCCTGCAGTAGTAAATCATACTCTACTTAGATACATCCCCTTATCAATAAATCAGCACAACATAGGGAAACACCCATATAATTAACCATAAATAAATCAAAACAATAAAAAATACAAAATGAATTCACAATACATAATTTTGGAAGGAAATAGAAGTAAAGATTCAATCAATTAAATTACCAAAAACAATAATAAGCATAAAGTCACATGAATTACTACCTAATTGTCACTATTGGCTGACTTACAACAAAAGGGCACATCTTTTTTTCCTTTTTTTTTTACAAATATTATATGAATTAATACAGTAAACTCCCAATTAATAATCAGAAACCCTAGAAAACAAAAAACCAAACCCCAGAAAATCAAGCATCAATTACCCTATTCCGAGAATAACCCAGAAACCCAAAATCCCCAATTAATCAAACCCATGAAATAAAAATCAAAACTTTAAACAAACTAGTATTACCCAATTAATCAAAACATGGATTTAACAAATTAGATCAGAAGATTAGGGAAAGTACCAGTAAAAAGAGGATGAACCAAACAAGAAAGTGAGTATAGTATATTAAATAATCAAAAAAGTATAAGTTTTTTGTATGAAAAAAAAATAAAGGGGTTTTGAGAAGTATAAGTGTCAGAGAAAAGAAAAGGCCATAATATAACAAAGAAGAAGAAAAATTGGGTGAAAGAAAGAAGGAAAGAGCCCCAAAGGAGGAGCCAAATGAATGCAACTCTTTGCCTTTGGGGGGTGTTGTTAGAGTTTGGATTTTGTTGCAAAAATGTGTTGAAGTTTGGTACTTTTGTGGAGGGAGGTCATAAATTCTTACCAACATATAAATCATGAGATGAATTTAGTGGTTTTTCTTTCAATTGCAAGTGTTTTTTCGAGTTTTACTATCATGCGATATGGGAAGGTTATTTTTGTGGTTAATATTTACTTGTTTAGTTGGTTAAGGTTTTGAGAGTCACAATTAGTAATAATAGTGGACAGTGGATGCATATGGATATAAAAAGTAAAACATATCATATTAGTGGGTAAGTGGTGGATCTTTAACCAATAGCTACGCCTGCCCCAAATCATATATTTTCATAATTGGTTGTGAGTTGACAGTAGTTATCCACTTGGTTAATGAGTGATTTTGATAGTGTAACGGGCATCCACATGGATAGTGGAGCGGGTGTGAAGTGTAACTTGTATTCGCATCCGCTTTGCCCCGTTGCTATCCTATATGTACATGTGTTACCTCGAATTGCTGGTAGTGGCAATTTAGTAGTGGAGAGTTTGTGATGTGTTGTTTATTTGAACATGAGAGTGTCTATGGTATGTACTTGGTAATAGGATCTTTAGCCCAATTGTGTCATTGAAAATTGTATTAGGTAAACATGGCGCACATGATTTTATGTTACACATTATCAATTTTAAAAAATTAAAGTACGATATATTCTTCAAGTCTCACTTTATCGAAGATTTATTGATACAACTCTTTTCTCATTTCTTACTTGCACAACATGACCAAATAACTTGAAGCACAACATGACCACAAGGGAAACTAAAAAATCAATAATAACCAAATAACTCTAACAAATCTATGTAGGGAGTTTGCGATCGTATCTACAAGGAGGTCACTAAAAATTTTCTAACTCTAAAATGTCTAAACTAGAGGTGGTCAAGGGCAAATTGGGCTAGGTTGGGAGGCTGGCCGGGTTAGAAAATTATAAATCATACTCAACTCACTAGTTTGGCGAATCGGGTTAGGCTGGTTTGGTTTGAGAAAAACTCATTGGGTTGAGCTAGGTTGGGGCGGGTCATGTCATAGGTCGGTGAATTCTCTAAGAACAACCTACATTGACCCTAACAAATTTTAAACCCATGACGCTTAGGCTAGGTCATGTCACGGTTCATTAACAAATACTATGACAAACGGTTCACTAAGAACAAATAACCAAAACACGCAATTCAATAGCATAAAACAAAACTTTTCTAAACACCAAAATATGTTGTAACACTCTATAAATCAAAAATCTCCCTTGGAACTTAAATACTGTAAGAGGCTCTTGCAATTTATTAAATTCGCTCCACTTATTGTCCTAACTCCTAAGGTCTATTATGGAATTTTTACCTCTTAGTGCACAACTCAAGAAAACTCAACATTAACGATTAAATCTAGTCATAATAGAATTGTAAGCAATAAAAATAAATAGGGTTTTTCTAAGTTGTATCCTCAATATTTTTTTTAATTTTCTAAATTATACCCTAAAGTTTATTAAATTCTCAACTATAACTCCTCTTCCTCAAACACCCTCTATCTAAACTCCTCTCTCTCAAACACCATCACTCTCATCGCTTTCTTCTTTAACCTGCAACTAATGTCCACTTTTCTTCTCCTCTTCTTCCTTAATTAGGCAGGTCAAACGAACAAATTCAATTCAATAGAGTGATGATAAGGAGTTCGATTTTCGCTCAATTAAGATTGAGCTATTGTGTACTTAATGAGTTTTTAATTCCTGAGCTATTGTCAAATTTTGATATCTTATTGGGTATCCCTTTTCAATGAGTGGAGTTGTGAGAAATCGATTATGGATTTTGATAAATAGGGTTATTGTATTGTTAAGGATTCGCATATGAGGATGCATGATGAAAGTAATTACCGAGGTTTTTTACCGTAGGAGGAATTGATGGGGGATAGATTAAATTGGTTGACTAATCCAAAAGCATGTATTTGAATGGCTAATTGATTGGTTGATTTTTTTTTTTTTTTTATAGATTTTGAATTGAAATGGCAAGAAAAGGTAAGGAGGGAAAGAAAATGGTGGATGTAGTAAGTCAAACCTCGGTAAAATGGTGGATATAGATTAAATTGGTAAGGAGGCAATCAACGCCCGAAAGTGGTCATTGACTCATTGGTGGTATCTGTCAAATAAAATTTCTTTACTTAAAGTGGTAATCCACAATTTTTCTTTAAATGTAGAATTTTGCAAAAAATTGATAATAAAATATGTCATCTCGCATATTTCCTTATATTTTTTTATTTTTATAAATTCTACAGTGGATCAAATAAAAATAACATCAATATAATTATGTATCATATGAATTACCAATTTGTGAAGTATCAACAATATAGTCGAAAAATAACCCATTTTGTATTTTAATACTCAAACTTGAGCCGATGTAGGCTAATTTAGCCCTAAATTTATGAAAGAGTTAGGCAAAGCCCATATCACTTTTTTTTCATTCTTTTCACAGTTAAAGTATTTAATTATCCAAAACTACAAAAGCTCATGCTTCTTCTCTCCGACAACCGACGAACTCCCACCGGCGAACAGCTAATCGACGCCGGAACTCCGACGAACTCTTCGCTCTCATTTCCTCTACTTTTCGCCGGAAAACTGTTAAACTCAGGTAATTAGTAACTTCCATTTACAGTATTTACTGTAAAATTGATCCTTTTCACTATTTTTTTATATATATATAATGTTGATTAGGAATTTTGTTTTCGTTTTTTCTGTGTTAATTTAGTTTAGTTGCATAATGCTATTGATTATTGTCGAATTATGATTAATTTGATCTTTAGTGAACATAGCTTTGTATTTTGAAATTGTGATTTTTGTGTTTAGTAAACTTTGAATTGGAAATTGATTTTCGTTTCGATAAAAATTGGATAAATATAAGAGTTGTTTAAGTTGAGGTTATGCAAAATTGTGTTAATGTTATGTTAATATAAAGGTTTTTATTTATTTTTTATTATGTATATTATTAATGACGAAGATTTCAGCTCTGCATTTTAATTTGGTTTTAAAAGACTTTAAATTTGATAATTTTGTTAAAGGTTTTGTTTGGTACCGTGTAAAATATTTTCGAGTAACAATGGATTTCATGGAAAATATTTTATAAGAAAACTCATATTCTTGTACCTAGCTTGTCGACGTACTCAAGTCAGCTCAGCTCCAATCAAATCAGTTCATCTCAGCTCAGTTCAGTTAAGTTCAACTGTTTTCAACTGAAGTAAACAGGCCCTTAGATGTAGCATAGACCATGTCATAATGAAACACCATACAATAAAATTGTCCCGATTATTTTGTAAAATTGTTGAATTGATTTAAAATCTCGATATACTGCCCAACTTTACTCATTAACATCTCTGATGCAAGTGTTATAATTTCAAACAACAGTTGGCAGTTGCCTGGAAATGTGCTTAATTTTTCTTGCCTAAAACATAGTCGAGGAAGAAACCAAAATCCGGGAAGCCACATCATATTCTGTCAAAGTAGGAGACGGTTTAGACGGAAATATGAGTAGAGAAATAGAGAAAGACAATAAGCCGGTTGAATCGAGCAACTTGAAAACGACTTCCACTGACCAAGACTTCTCTGACACCCTTCTCCATATTCGTTCTTCCAGAACCCCTGTATGCCATTTCCCCTCTTTACTACTTTGAATGAATCCTTTTGGTCTTTTTAATGTTTGTTGTTTCTGTTTTGGTAACTACTTATTTGGGTACACTTATTTGCAGGCAGTAATCAATTATGGTGCCTCATGGTATGGTTTCTTGTATTTCGTATTTATGTCTTGAGTATATGAATATTAAGTGCTGCATTTCAATTGCCAATCCTTTATGTAGTCAATGAAAAAAAGTGAGTAGTGAATTGAATTATTTTGATTTTCTTTTTAGGTAAGTAAGACCTTCGAAACAATTAGGTTCATCAATTGCTACTCAAGATCAGGCCAAATAACAAAAGCTAAGGCTGAAAACTATAATATATATTTGCCTACCTATCTCTTTTTCTGTTTACATTTCCATCACTAACATCTGCATAATTTTGTTGCTTGTTTGGTTGATCATTGGAAATGATAATATCCATCTGTGTAATTTTGTTACGAACTTGTCATGTTTTTGTCAACCAAGCATCACATACTTCAATTTTTAGAGTCTCAACTTCTTTTTGTTTGGTACTTTGGTTATGTCTCACCAAACAAGCACCGCGCTTTTATGAATTAGATATTTTCCGCAATGTGCTCTATGCAAAGCACTTAACCATCCCAAATAGAAGTGCTCTGCTCTGCACAGCCTAAGTTTATAAACAGCTGCACAAACTGTAGCCAAAATCACCTGCCTAGAGAATCAGTTGCTTTTATTCTTCCTGACTTGTGGATCCATTGGTTTGAGCCTTTGTCTTCTCAGCTAATTGTTAAGCAGGGGGAGTCATCTGGCATATTGTATTACTAGTGACATTCAAAAAGTAGGAGGTGCTGATAACTTCAATAGTGAGCAATTATCATCATTGCACATGCCTATCTATTTCCGTTCTTGCGTTCTTGTTCTATCTGTTTTGCCAGGCATGCCCTCGTGTGGATCTGCATCTTGTATGCTGTATGCATCTTATGCCAAATAGGCAAATATCCTTGTACCAGTCAGTAATTCCCATGTTTCCATAGGGCTTTCAATACATCTGCTTCAAAAACTTGGAATTACTTCCCATCCAATAAAACCAAGATTTTATATTACAAATAAACTTCCAGGCCCAACTAGTTGTTGTTGAAGTTGATGTAGACATTATGCGCTCATTTATCTATATGTTGGCTAAATAATTTTCCGAAGAACAGCTTTGTTGCACGTTTAGGCCTCCACCCCTATTAGAACTGCACAGAATACCCCATGCCACTTTCGCAGGTCTGCTATCATTCTGAGATCCATAACATGAAAAGTTCCTGTAAATATTATGGATATCTTGAGCAGTGATTTAGGAAGTATTTACCCGTAATACACATGAACACTGTTAAAGAATTATAATCTAGCAGGAACCTTGTTGCTCCATTGTCTGATTCTTACAATTCTCCTCCTATAGGGAAGCACAATTTTACCTTTACGATGATGATTGCCACAGTTAACTGTTTGAATGTGAGTGCACCATGTTAAGCCCATAAATGTTCTTGTACTCTGTCAGTTTGTTGAGAGTTTTGGTTATTCTTGCCACAGCATTCAGAAACCCCCCTTAAAAAAAAAAAAAAAAAAAAAGAGAAAAAGATGGTGTGCAGTGTGCTAGACATGGTAGCCACCCTATTGTAAGATAATTGGTTATAAATCCTTGTGATTTGTGTTAAACCAGTGATGTGCTCGTGCCAATTCCAATGCCATTTCTTATTATCAAGATCCGTTTTGGTGAGGTAGTTTACAAAAATGAATTGAAGTAAATCATATTGTGACAAATTCACACCATGATCATATTGGCAGATTTATGGCTTTGGGTACATCATTGGGAAGTTAGTTCGTCGTTTATTTCTTTGTGAGGTTAGAAATAAGCAATGATAACATCTTTTGCAGGTGCAGAGTGTGCAATCAGATCATGCCTGCATTTCAGAAGTTCAGTAAAGAGTTCCCTAAGCTTTCCTTTGTTTATGCTGATATAGATGAATGTCCCGAAACCACTCAACATATTCGGTACACGCCTACATTTCATTTCTATCGTGATGGTGAAAGGGTTGATGAGATGTTTGGGGCTGGAGAAGAGAGGCTTCATGACCGTCTTTGGTTGCATTCTTAATTTTAGTATGCCCCTATATTCGTGGCAAGGACAAGCCCGATTCTGTAACATGCAATGTATAGCAGCTTTGGTTGGAAGACTTTGCAACTGTAGGGTATGTTTTGTTTTTACTTGATCCGATCTAAATTGTTGTGTCTATTGTCTAGGTTTCCATTTTCGCTTTAGATGATTGCTACTTGAGTATGTACTTATATGTATTGCTTGGATGAAAACTTGTCTACTTAATTACCAAGGCTCAAGCCCTTTTTTAACCTGGAAAAGTTTTTTTCCCCAAATGTGGTGCTATTAACTTTGATTTGAGGAGTTGTGACAAATTAACAACTATACACAGGTGATATTGTATTATGCTCGTCATGTCTATATCTTATGAGTATTATTTTTAAAAATTGTGCCACTCATTGAAAATTTATTTTGCCACTCTTTGTGAGTAGAGTAACGAATACCGTGCTCTCACACTATGAGTGTGAAAATTGTTTTTTGGGGTTCCGGGGTCCTGGGAAAAAAAATCCCGAAAATTGACCGGGGTGCCCGTAAGGTAAAAATATGAACCCAGATCAAAGGATTCGGGGTGAAAAGGTCATATGAGGGATTATAACAATTCCTTATGATGCTGTTTTTTCCCCTCTCCAGAAGAAGCCATAAGAAGGATCATAAGAGGTGTTTAGGGGCCGAGACCGATCGTGGGGGTTGCTGTGGTGGTCCATAGCACGTGGTAAAAAAACGGGGCAAAAAAGTGACAGGTCCCGGGACGACCCCTCCGGAGGCCTGAAACAAAGGCTATTATTCACAGTTTTTTGGGGTTCCGGGGTCAAGGAAAAAAAATCCCGGAAATTGACCGGGGTGCCCGTAAGGTAAAAATAGGAACTCAGACCAAAGGATTCGGGGTGAAAAGGTTATATGAGAGATTATAACAAGGTCTTAGACGGTTTCAAATAAGGTTGTTTTTCCCCTCTTTGGAAGAGGCTAGAAGAGGGATCATATGAGGTCTTTAAAGGCCGAACCGATCGTGGGGGGTGCTGTGGTGGTCCCTAGCACGTGGTAAAAAAACAGGGCGAAAAGGTGACGGGTCCCGAAACGGCCCTTCCGAAGGCCTGAAACAAAGACTATTATTCACTGTTTTTTGGGGTTAGCGGGGTCCCGAGAAAAAAATGCCCAAAATTTTTCGGGGTGCCCGTATGGTCATTATATGACCCTAGACTAAGAGATTTGGGCTGAAAATCCCTTAAGAGGGATGAGAATAAAGTTTTAGACGGTTCTCAGGAGACATGTTTTTCTCATATGCGAAAGAGCCCATAAGAGGGATCATTGGAGGTCTTTCAGGGCTGAAATCGATCGTGGGGAAGTTCTTTGATGGTCCATAGCACGTGATAAAAAAAAGGGGAGAAAATAAGACGGGGCCCGGGACAACCCCTCTAGAGGCCTCAAACCAAAGGCTATTATTCATTGTTTTTTGAGATTTCGGGATCCCGAAAAAAAAACTACGAAAAAATGTCCTGGATGCCCGTGTGGTCAAAATATGAATTCTGTCCACGCGATTCGTGGTGAAAAGTCCCTTAGAATGCCCTGTGAGAGTGAAGAATTTGTTTTTACGTTCTTTCGGAAAAAATATGGAAGAGGGATGATCACAAGAGGAGAATCCTATGAAAGGAGTGAACATAACAATTTTTAGGCTAAAGAATTTATGAGAGAAAAAAAAAACAATTATTCATTGTTTTATAAGAAGGATATATCTATTATAAGAAACCAGTGCTAAACTTATTTGATTTCTTGGGTGTTGTATGCTTTTGTGTTGGAGGGCAGCCTATTTAAAATGCATCTATGATATCATGTATAATTTTATTTATTTATTTATTTTTGGTGAAAATGATATGTATCATTCATGCATGACAAAACACAATACGAGTATCTAAAAATGAGACTTAATGGTGATGGGTTGTTAATTTAACTTACAAATGACTAATGATTGATAAATATAATTAAGATAAGGTACAATTCATACAATTTAGTCAAAAAGATTTGTAAATTACAGGGATGCACGCCTATAAGTCCCTAACTACTTTGGTCAGCGGTCAACGAGTTTGATGTAAGTATGATCATATGTTATCAAACAAACACTTTAATTCTTTATAAAAATAAATAAATTTCAACTCTTAATTAATAAAGTACATGAAGGTAAAAAATATGAAATTAGCAAGTGAAAAAAAAAAAAAAAAAATTCGCGGGAAATCCTCAAAGTTCCTCAGATTGTGACGGTTAAAACGGGTAAAAATGCCGCCGGCGAACAGACGTGGGGGTGGGGCCCACCTTACACCTCTGACTCATTTCACTAATTTTTTTTTTTTTTTTTTTAATATTTTGGAATTTTAGACCGCCCATATTTAAGATTAAATAAAAGTAGTTGGCAAATATTTTAATTAATAAACAAAAAAAAAAAAAAGGAAAAAGGGAGATATGGTAGCAATGCTGAGACATTGTTATGAGGATGAGAGAGAAAATCAAGGAAATTAGAGAGAGAAAAAAAGAACAAAAATTAACAAAATAGAAGAAATTCAAGAAAAATTAGCTCTTTTGGAGGCTCATCTTCTTTCTAAGTCTTCATCAGAAGATAGATTGAAGGGAGGCTCTTTGATTATTGTTAATTATTAATTAATTTAAAGAGGATTTTAATCATAATTCTTTAATTTTTCTTTTTGTTATTATTATTATTATTATTATAGATTATAATTCAATTAATTTTTTCCCCAGAAATTTTTTCCTCCATTCTTTCTTTTTTTTTTTTCTTCATAAAATTTTAATTTTTTTGATCAATTTAATATCAAGAGAATTTTTTAGTGATACCCATTTGAAGGAAACAGCTGAAAGTATCAATCTTGGCTATCATTTGGCCCCCTGCATTCAGGTAAACCCTAAAAAATGCTGACTTTTTTTTTCCCGCTTTTTTTGATGATTACTTGTTAATGGGTTTATTCTTTGATTCTTAGCTTTATTATAGAATGTAGTTATAGGGTTATATTTGTGGTACCTTTTTTGCATTTTGAAGAGGGTTTATTTTTGATTATGTTGTTTCTTGTACATTTTTCAAAATTTCATGCATGAAATGAAATAGTGTGGTTTTTCAAAGTATTTTGTTGATAATTATAATCCCATATGTTGAATTTGACCAGGATTTAATTTTAGTCTTGGATGCTTCTTTTGCATGTTTGTGTTCTGAATTGTGATCATGCATGTTTTGGTGGTTTGGTTGTCTCAGGGGTAAAAATTCTTAAGAGTTGTTGCTCATATTGTTTCAGAAGGGTTCTTAGACTGCGAAAACGAGGGATGCGTATTCGCTTATTAAATTCAAGAAGAGAACGGTGTTTCGGGGTGATGTTACTGCTAATTAGTCTGTTCAAACATTGTAATATCAACTCATTGTAGCATTTGTTAGAGTTTTTGTGAAGTTTGTATAATTATTAGTAGTGTTTTTTTAAATTTTTTTGACCAATTCTTGGGTCATTGAAGAGAATCCTGGCGATTTTGTATATTAGTAAATTATATAGGTGCTGGCTGTTGGGGGATGTTCTTTGTTGCCCCACCACTCCAGCGTATTGTTGAACAAGCAATGGGGGGTAGATGGCGGGCTGGTGAGCTTCAATTCATTTGTTTTGTGGTTTTGATTCTTGGTTCAGGGTTCCAGGGCTCGTTATCACTCAATCTTGAAGGTAAGCATAGCATAATCGCGGACTATTCATGTGCGATGTTTCATTTCTTGTGTTTGTTTCATACTTGATGGTTTCAATTGTAGGATCAAAGCTTTTAAAATTTCGGGCAAGAGTAGCGTTTGATCCTTATAACTCTCTTGCAAGTTGGGATCCTGATGATGATCATCCGTGTAACTGGAATGGAGTTTACTGTGTCAATAGTAAAGTGCATATGCTGTAAGTTGCAGTTGTGTTTACCTTCTATTTTGTTTTGATGGTATAGTTCTGTACTTCTGATTCAACGTTGAGTACAACGTAGTAAAAAAGGGTAGAAAACATTTTGGTCCCCTGTCAATGAACTTTTCCTTTTCCTTGCAGAGACTTGAGCGGACTTTCTCTTGGGGGAACCCTGGCACCTGAACTTGGGTACCTCGACAACTTAAGATCTCTGTGAGTATTTGCCATCATCTTATTTCTTTGTTGTTGGTGAAATGACCAAATTATTTTAAAACTAAGACAATTAGGTAAAAAACTATACAAGTATAAAAAGCTAGTTTTTCTTACTCTATTTTCTCCAAGGGGAATTTTAGTAATTATGTTTGCTTTTGACAGCATACTTCACACAAATCACTTCTCTGGTGTCATTCCAGAGGAGTTTGGGCGTCTTACCATGCTCGAGGTATTGGATTTGAGTGACAATAATTTGAATGGAGTGATCCCAGCGGAGATTGCCGAGATAGTGTCATTGAAACAATTGTGAGTGCCACACTGCTGCCATACTTTAGCTACTGATAAACTTGCGACTTCAAGTATAAATGACCAGAATCTTTCCATTGCTTCAGATTTCTTTGTGGCAATAACTTTGAAGGCATTATCCCTCCAGAGCTTGAGGAGTATAGCTCATTACTCGAAATGCAATTTGATGAATACCTTGCATCTGTTAGCAACAGAAAATTTGGCCACCGGTAAGCATTATGCTCTTTCAAGGATCCACTATGGTGAAGCATTAGCACTTTGCACATCCTTTTACCCCCTAGAAATTTGATAAATCTGTCATCAGTAGTTTTTAGAAGCTCTCTAACATTCTAGTGATGCAAGTATCTGATCCATTGCTCAGCTGTAAGATCCTGATTTGTACTAGTATACCTATGAGTTCATCGCCTGTACTACTTGGTATACCCGTATACCTAGACATATGTCATAATGTATAGGTTTTTATCACCTTCAATATGTTGTCGATGGTAGTATTCTAGCATGCAAGCGCATTTTAGTTTTACAGTTCGTTCTACTTTTCTCCATTTCAATAGTGCTCAAATTTTTTTCCCTCTTAATTACCATTCACTGTGTTATCTATTTTTTACTCTTATTGTTTGTCGAAATATAATTCATTTTTCCTGTCATTTTGAGCATTTGTTCTTGATTTTTCGTACTATCTTATGTATCAAAACATAATTCTAAAAGCCTAACTTTTTACCCTGTTTTCAAGGCCTAAAAGTTCTTGGCTTGGTCATGGAGGTCACCAATCTAGTAATATGGAAGGTAAATTGATACACGTTATTCACTCATGTTCTATTCTTAATTATCTTATAATGGAATTATTTAATGTAATTCGCATTGTCACACTAACAAGTTTAATTATCATGTGTTTACCAGCTTCATATGAGCCAAACATGCAACAAAATGTGCAAGTGTTAGCTACTGTTGCTCGTCGTAAAATAAGTGAACAGTCCAATCTCGAAGCTTTACCAGCTAGAAATGAACCTGTTGCTCAAGAAAACTCACAACCAACCTTACGAAGTAGTGGGGCTTATTCTGCTGTAGTCAGTGAGGAGAGCCAGCCACCATCTTCAGTCCCATCTAATTCTGATTCAGAAGAGGCAAATCCTCCAGGTCAACCACCCACAACTGCCGATTCCCAGGCCGATTCAAAAGGGTCTTCTCAGAAGATTTGGATATTCATTGCTATAGGCCTTGGAGTTATATTCTTGCTTGCCATTGCTGCTGCTTTGTTTTTTTTGTGGAAAAGTCGAGGTGCAAAGCATATAGGCCCTTTTAAAACTGGCATCAGTGGGCAATTACAAAAGGCATTTATTACTGGTGAACTCTCTCTTTCCCTCTGTCTGTCTGCTTTTATTGGAAATTTCACTTATATTATGCAATTAATCGACTCTAGTCTTTGAAATTTGCTTCAAAATTTACTTTAAATACACACATAATCTTACATGCATGGAAATAAACAAGGCCACCAATCACCATTGCATGACGTAAAAACCGTTCTGTAATAAGGCACGAAGTATATATATGTATATTAGTTTACTATTGATGGTATAATCTAAAGTTGTATTTTCCAAAACTTTTCAATTGTAATGATAGTTGGCAACCGCAGAGTAGATAAGAGCTGAAGATGAAGATTTACCAGCTTATTTGTCTGGGCTCTAGAGTTAGCTGGCTTTGTTTAGAAATGACATTTTAGGAGTGGCTTTGCCTCGGATTGTTACTGCTTAGGCCTTTTCTCCGTTGGATTGTTGTTATCCTCAGTTTCGTTTAAATTTGTTGTTGCTTTCTTTTTCTTACATCTCTTGGGACTTCGCTTCTTATTTACACCCCCTCCCAACAAAAAAATAGGATGTGTCCTTTTTCAAACTGCTTAATTCATGTCTTGATGGCTGTTGAGTGTGTTGTAACACAAATAAGATTCCGTTTCCACTTCAATACGATTGTTTTGTGATTTTGTCTGCAACCTTTTTCCCCGTGCATACACGCCTATAGTATCATCACACAAAAGTGAAATCACGGCAGAGAGTGTGGCTTGTGAATATAATTTTGCGGTTTTCAATATAACATATGGTGAATGTAATGAATCTCTACGCAGCATATGATGTGAAATTGGTTGGGATGGTCAATTATGTCTACGGAAGCTTGTTAATGAGTTCTCTCTGCTGACTTTCTGAGCTTATTTTATGCCCAATAGGTATATTTTTATTTTTTTTCATTTTGAAAGTCACATCAGAGGATAACAGTTGTTTTATTTACAGGAGTCCCAAAGCTGAATAGAAATGAACTAGAAACAGCATGCGAGGACTTCAGCAATATTATTGCAACCTTTGATGCTTTCACGATATACAAGGGAACTTTATCAAGTGGAGTTGAAATTTCTGTTTCATCTACTCTTGTTAAATCATTAGAAGAATGGTCAGATGCAGCGGAATTAGCATACCGGAAAAAGGTTCGTTGGATCAGAAGCTCATTGCTTGTTTTTAAACTTCTTGTAATGCTAATAGATTAAATGATTTGATACCTATTGAAGAAAATGTACTAACTTTACTCATCATTCCTAATGATCACCTCAACCTAATTGAAAATATGGATTAGGCGATTAGCTAGTCATCTTAACATCAAAGGTTACCTTTAAATTAAGATGGACCTTAAATTGATAATATGAACGTAGAATAAAGTGTGGACGAATTGAGCATTTTATTCATCATCTTCCGTTATCTTCTTATATTGATACATATGAAATCATTTGCTTTTCTTTTCGAGGGATGGTACAGATTGAAAAGTTGTCGAGAGTGAATCACAAGAACTTTGTCAATCTTCTTGGTTATTGTGAAGAGAATGAACCTTTCACACGAATGATGGTCTTTGAATATGCTCCAAGTGGGAGTGTCTTTGAGCATCTCCATGGTAACTCTCCTTATATGCTAATTGCCTAATGTGGACTTTGGAGCATTCGGTATATTTGAATTTGATTGAAACATAAATTCCTCTCCTTTTTGGGTGTTGCTGCAGTTAGAGAAGTCGAGCATCTCGATTGGAATGCTAGAGTTAGGATCATTATGGGAGCTGCGTATTGTCTCCAATACATGCACCATGAACTGAATCCTCCTTTGGCACATGCGAATTTGAGGTCAACTGCGATATTCTTGACTGACGATTTTGCAGCTAAGGTACTTTGGTCATTTCACATTTACAAGCTGCTATGCTTCCCTTTACGTCATGCTTTCTGTCACCCAATTTTCCTCGGTAAATGATGCCATTCATTTTGCTGTTATCCAGCTTGCAGAGAGGCCATTTGAGAATTTACCAAAACCTAACGCACCTGGTGAAGATGGTTCACTGCCTACTGAATTGATCAAAAGTCCTGATCTGCGGCAAAATGTTTATGACTTTGGTGTAGTGTTGCTTGAAACCATAACAGGAAGGCTCGTGTTCTCAGAAGAGCAAGGGTCTTTGGTTGACTGGGTAATTTAAACTTTACAGTCCAATTTATGATCTAATGCTTTTTGCTTCGAAATATATTCCCTTCCCTTCAATATTTCCTGAATATACAAGTCCATCATTGTTGCTCATACTATATCTAATGGATTCTTGCAGGCTTCGGACTACTTGTATGATAGAGAGAATTTTAGGGACTTGATTGATCCGTTACTTAAATCTGTCAAAACTAATGAGCTAGATGTCATATGCGAAGTTATATTGGAATGTCTTAGACCAGAGCCCAAGCATAGACCTACAATGAAGGAAATCACAAACAAATTAAGGGAAGAGATTCTTATTACACCCGAGGCTGCAGTACCTCGACTTTCTCCCCTTTGGTGGGCCGAACTGGAGATCCTATCAGTGGAAGCACCGTGATTTTCTACCCTGTTAGTCTCTTTGTATGTTTTGAAATGTGCTCTACTTGTTGCATTGTAATCTTATACAAAGAAAATAGGAACAACTCGACAAGCACAAGAGCATCTGCGCCACTACCATTTTTCTCTAAAATTTCTTGTGATGATGATTCGTTATTTGTTTTGGCTTCCCCAACCTATATAGCTCCTCCCATACACCCACCCACGCACAACCAAAAATGCAATATGCTGCTAGAACTTAGAATGTCCGTGCTTGTTTTTGTGTTTTATTGTTTTTCTTGTCTGGATAGTTTTATAAAACAGGAATTTGTAGACGAATGTGGGTGAATGTTTGCTTGACAACTTGCCTTAAAGCAATTTATTATGCTATTGGTCTTGTTTGTGGTTGCGACCATCTAGTCATGTAGGGATTGGGTTTACGTGTTATTATGTTTTTCATGGTCAAGAATTCATGAATCATGATATTACTTGGGTTTGGATGAAGCCTATATCAAACCAGCTAAAATATGACTTGGTATTTTTGGATTAAGCTTGGGTCAAACCAGCCATAAAAACATGTGTTGGTACGAAATCTAATTAATTTCGCGTGGGTTCAATCGTGTTGAAGTCCCATTTGTTTTGAGTAGCATATTTTGGAGGCTTTGTTTAAAATCCAACTGTAACCCTTTGTTTGGATGAAAGGAAAGGAAGGGAAGAGAAAAGAAGGAAATGAATTCCCTTGTTTGTATTAAGAGTTGGGGGAAGAAAGTGGAGGGATAGAGAGAATTTATTTCCCATTACTCCTATAAGAACCATCATCCCTCCAAATTTGGAGAGATTTGTAGGAAAATTGAAGCCCCATTTCTCACTCCCTTTCTTTTTCCTCTCCTTCCTTCTTTTCCTTTCTCTCCTAGCATGCTATCCAAATAGAGAGTAACTAAGGAAAATTGTAATGAAGTAGGAAATTTTTTGTTCAACTTATTTTTACTTATATGAACTGACCTGAACATATTTTGGCTAATTTATTTAACCTCATTTTGTGAGTGTCAAATCTTAATTTGCTGATCTAAATTTGTTTTTACTAATATGCACTTATATTTTCTAACCAAAACCTATCTTAATTTAGTTTTTCTAATCTAAACTTGCTAGAAAAATAGCAAAAGTAATGTCTGATAAGTAATGGATAGGTTAGTAATAGATGAATAATTATGACGAAACAGAAGTTCAAAGCCTGATTAATAAGCCAATAAAGGTATCTTGTGAATTTTTGTAGAAGTTTAAGGGTACCTGGTGAAATTTTGAAATAATGGGAATACGAATTTTGCAAAAGTTAAGCGGTTCTTGATGTTCAACTTTATAATTTTTGCTACTGTATAAAAAGCTTTACTTATTTATACAAGTAATCTTATTTTCTCATTAGAGTAACTTTTCCTCTATTCTAATAACTCTGTTTCTCCACGTATAAGAAGTGATTTGCTAAAGTTTTATAATTAGAGTAACTCTCGCACTATCCTAATAATCTATTCGATTACCAGAGTGGACCACATATAAGAAATTAGCTAGTTGCTAAGAAATAATTATTTCACAATTGTATTTTTAAGCAACTCTTCCATAAACCTTTACAAACTAGCTTTTTCAAAAATAATTTTTCAATCTCAGACCTAAACTTTTATTAACTTGATAGAGTATAAAACCTATTCATGAGCTTCAATCATTAACTTAGACTTTTGGTTGAGTTCATTTTCTAATATGATCTTAGAGGCAGCATGACACAAAGGTAATGAGTTAGCGTCACATCCATCCCTACTTTTTAAGTGGAGTTATTAAGCTCTGTATGAAAGGTACCATGCTACATCTGTACTTTAAGTCCAATGGAAAATTTTATGAGATAACGTGATAGAGTATAAAACTTATTTCAATGCATCTATCATCAATTTAGGCTTTTGATTAAATTCCTCCTCCAATCTAATTTTTTAAACAAATCAAACCTAACTTGTGTAACTTGCAATCAACTCTTCAACAATGGTAGAAAACGGACTAAAAGCCTAAGTATCTAGTAAATAGTGTAATTCAACCACAATACACATGTAGTAGCATGATACATGAATGCATGATGGTTGTTTAAACAGAAGCAATGTGGCAGAAACAGATTGTTTTGAGAAGTGTAAAAAAGGAATGTGACGTGGCAATAAAGAAGGTATCAGGCCTGCCACGTGGAATAGCAAACGTGACTCTTGGCTTTGTAAAATAAGCCAATTTTACCCAATTACCCCTTCCTAATTCTCAAGAGTCAAACTTTCAACTAATTAACCAAATTGTCATCTTTTCTTTCTTAGCTATCGAGATGTTGTGAGGGGGCATGATATAGTGTATAAACTATTCCTAGACTAAATATGGCTAATTTGTTTGTAACCCTTAAAGCTACAATAACAAACTATTAATTATATATATTAACTTAAGAGTAGGGTTAATTAATTAGCTAACAATAAAATTGATGTAGCAATGTTTGTTAAATGCTGTTCCTTTGAACTTCTTTTAGTGTTAGTTTGGCAACATTCCACTTCTACACACCTCTCTGCAAATTTAGTGTGCTTGTCCTTCCAAACAACCAAACATGTACTTGTTGATCTCCTACGTTGTACTCACAATTGATGTTAGGCTGTAACTGCAACCCTCTTGAACTTTTGACAAATTGACAATTTTGCTCTTTAGTATTGTCGTATATGTATGTGATAGGAGCATGGAATATCACGCCTACATTTACATATTAGGCTATTAAAGATTATTGATGAATATAATTAGGGAAATACTATATGGTGACCATGTGGTTTTTTTTTTTTTTTTTTTTTTTT